>JAPDEI010000011.1:600000-823651 GCA_027569055.1 Aspergillus baeticus | reverse complement strand
CCCCCCCCCCCCCCCCCCCCCCCCCCCCCCCCCCCCCCCCCCCCCCCCCCCCCCCCCCCCCCCCCCCCCCCCCCCCCCCCCCCCCCCCCCCCCCCCCCCCCCCCCCCCCCCCCCCCCCCCCCCCCGTGGAACCTGAAATGTATAGTCCAGAGCACACCATCATACATAGTAGACAAAGAAGCGCTAGACTGGAGGCAAAAGGGTCCGCACATAGCCCCCCGGCCCGGGGAGTAACTTGGATTTCAATTGATTGTCCTTGTTTGACATGCAGTGGTTTTGCCGAAGCGGGGAACAGACCACTTGGTATAGAGAAGTCATTGGGTGATTTGGGATTTTCCCATGTCGTGTGCAAAGAAATACTCAAGACGAATTTCTCTACTCATTTATCGGTGGGGGGTTCTCTGGTCTAATCCCCTGCACCCGTCCGCTGCCGGCCGCTTGGAAGGAAGGAGGGCTGTGGCGAATTATATATTGCATGGTACCTATCTTGTTGGGGTCGTGTTAATCATCATTGGTCAGCTCGGGTTTGTCAACTCGTTAAAGGCGCTTGTGAGAGAAATGAGAATGGTGAGATTACGTGAGGATGAGGTCCATACTGTGTAGAGCACTTTCCCTGTTCAAGTTAGGTCTACATAATGCATCGGTGCCCGCTGAGGTAAAAAAAAAAAAAAAAAAAAAAGTACAGTGAATAGAACGGTTACCTTGACCGACCCATGACACATAAATTAAAATATTGACTTCGTGTATTGATTCTAGGATGATCTTCAAGATCAGGTCTCTCGCTTATGTACAGCTACCGACCACTTCCACTTTCTTCCACATGTGCGGCATATATCCATGTCAGCTCACAATGACATCCCACTGAGCTCTTTCTCACAGCCGTTTAGGCTCAATCCCGATATCTTCACTGCTCGTGTCCAAGGGCCCAACCCCGGCCCCGGCAGTCTTGCCCACCCTCTCAATATCCACCTCCTCACCAAGCACCGCCTTGCCCTCAATGGGCTGCACCATGTTCTCACTAAGCACGTACTCCTCCTTGTCGATGTGGCGGAACATCCAGTAGAAGATGGCCGTGAGCACAAAGCCGGCGATGCTGGGCCCACCAAAGTCCCAGGTGAGATAGGGGTCACGGATGACGGCAGAACAGGCGAGGCCAAGTGCATAGGCGACGGCTGTGCTGAGCAGGTTAATTGCGGAGACCAGACTACGCATGTTCGGGGGCGCACGCGAGTAGGCGATGTGATAAGCGGGGACGTTGATGAACAGTTCGGAGAAACCGCCGATTGCGTAGGGGATACCGATCCACTAATCATATTTGTTAGATGCTTCGCCTTGCATTGAAACGCGATACGGGGGTGGGGAAGGAACATACCCAGATCGAGATCGGTGCAACAAGCGAAACACCATTCTCGTCAACACAAGTATCTGACGATCCGTATTTCCCGCATGGACCAAGCTTGTAGGCATAGTAGTTCAGCACGGTGTAACCCACACCGGACACGGACGAAAGGAGCAGTCCCGTCGTCATGCGCGCTACAGGCCCATAATGAATTTGCCATCGGCGCAGAGCTGGATAAAAGAGATGGTTCAGCACCACCGAGAAGATGATGATAGCAAAGGGGTTAAAATTGCTAATAACGTCGTTGGGGACTCCCTTCGTGGTGAGCATGGTCGAGAGGAAACTCGCTGCCTGACCGAGACCGTTATCGTTGAGGAACTGGATCGGGAAGAAACAGAAGATGCCCGTTGCTTGGAATGTGCGGCGGACGTCTTCGACGAATTGGTCGTTCCATCTGGTTTCACTCCGGTGGCCTCCGCTCTTAGCTGTAATCACAGAAGGCTTTGCGGCGTCCCAGAAGCCGTGACGACCAATGCGGAAGATCCCGCCATTGCTGAGACAGATTTTCAGAACGTGAATTACATTGGGCAGGTCAGAGCCGCCGGGGGGGTGGCGGACGAGTCGTTTGCGCAGCCAGAACTTTGCGACATGGAGTCAGTACGCAGCCTCAATTGCATATTACAGGGTGTTATTTTGACGTACCAGCAGAGCGGGAAGCGGTAAATACAAGAATAGCGGCAGGATAAAGGCCAGCCACCACCCGACGTACTTTTCCGCGTACGAGGTGGCGATGGACATGAAGCCACCAATGTTGATGAGAAGGTAGAACCAAAGCACTGCACGCTCGGCGGTAGCTTCAGGATCAACAATGACCTTTTCGCCGCTGGGAAGAACCTTGGTTTTGACTTTGGTTTCGGGCATTTGATCCAGGAGGAGCGGGGAGACGCAGGGCTTGAACATGGCTACGCCATATTTAGCTTTCATGGCTTTGAAAATTCAAAGAGAGGCAAAGTGAGTGACGTACCAGCACCAACAGAGAGCATATACAGTGAAATAAAGTACGGCGCCTTTGCACCCCCATTCGCAAGCAGGTTGGGAGCAGCGGAACCCACCATGAGAACGTGCGCGATACCAAACACGAGCACACCCCAGCAAATCATCCTGAAGCGACCCATGTACGCATCAGAAAAGTAGCCAGTGATCATGGGCAGCGTATACGCCAGCATACTGAAGGACTGGTTGACGGCATTGGCCTTGACGGTGCCCATTCCCAGGGCACCGGCGGTCTGCTCTGTCCCCCTTGGGGGCGCACCGTATCCATTCCCGCCAACGGGCAAGGGGCGGTTGACAAAGTTGGAGATGATACTCGAGATGCCGACGTACGAGGCTCTCTCGCAGAACTCGACAGCGCAGAGCGTGTACGCGGAAAGTGGGAGCGAGCCGGGGACGCGTCGGAGAGTCTCGAGCTCGAGGTCGGTTGGTGTGTCGTTGTCCAAGTCGCTCGGGGCGCGAACAATGTCGACGGGGTTGGTTTTCTCGTTTCCGGAAGAAGCTGAAAACGTCAGTTTTGGTTCGTGGAAAAGCTTAAGGTAGAGAAATGGAGCGCACCCATTGTGGATGTTTGTCTCTGCAGGGCACCCTCTCAGCAGACCGGTTAGGAACAGATCATCGCTGTCAACAATAGGGGCCATGCCCCAGACCGCATTAAATACATGGAGAGTGCTATCTTTATCACCGTCCGCATTTGGCCGGGCACATCGCGTGCTATCGAGATGTAACCTTACCCCGTCCTCAGTGTTACTTGTAGACCAATCACGTTGTCCAGGCGCGGTGGAGATGGCGATAAGCCCAAGGCTGGCGTTCAACGAGCGACAATAAGCGGCGCCTATCACACGATCTTAATCTGTCATTTAAATCAAGCCACCAAGTGGGTCGGGCTGCAGCCAGGACGCACTTGGCTGGACCAAGCTCGCTGGGGAGTATGCTTAGCCTCAAGCTTAACGCTTCAGCTTCGGTCTTAGTTTGCTAGTTCGCCAGTCCATGTCTCAGGTCGGCGCAGCCCGACGTTACACCCTCGGTTCACTCGCCTGGATGCGGAAGGTGCTCCGTGATATCAAGAGTATGCGCCTCCGGAAAATGCGGCATGAACCGTTGAAAGTGGCCCGATTGTAATGCTATCTTGTAGGAGAAACCGATATCTGCGTTATCGGACAGGGATATGGCATAATGCTTGCGTGAGAGTGGCGAGATGGACAATCTAAAACAATTTAACAGCGAGTCATGTGACCCACAAGAAACATTCCACTTTTCCATTCTGTTGGCGCCGATGAAATCCCGCACCACCAAATATCTGCTGTCATGTTATCAACGGTCGTCGACAACCAATTGCGCCTTCCGCAAACATGTATCGGTGCAAGTCTGACACCACCCACTTTCTGGAAGAGCCGACCGCATCCCGCGGATAGACATGGGGCTTCACTATCTATCGTGCGTGTTATCATAACTACGACGAGCGCTTGAGCCAATTCGTTCAACGACTAAAGGGCTTTACGAAACACAAGTCGATATCCGAGCCCGAGGGGCCGGAAGGAAAGGAACTCTGGGGTAGACTTGACTAGAGCGAGCAGCAGGACCCAGCGCTAGAAGGCCGTTCAGAGGAGGAGGTTTGGCGGTATGGAATACATATCGCCTTCGCTCACCTTCCTATTAGTGATTAGCCTGCGGAGTACGTGGAAGACTAGACAGTCTAGAGCTAAACTAGTACTTGGCAGTATCTTGGTGTGGACCCAATCACCAGGCGATATCGGGAACTTGTTGGGTGTTTTTCCGCTGTGGCCCCCACTGTCAATATGCTATACATTGGAGCCTGGTGGATGGAGAAGCGCTCAAACCGATTCTCGACGAAGAACCCCTGAAACTCTGGCGAGGTATGAATCGGACAACTTCGGACCGCCATCCATATCATTGTAATTGATATGAACGGGTTTGACCAAACATACAAGGGAAACAAAGAATCAGATGGAGGAGACCAAGAACAAGAGGGCAATTCCAACAACCCGCCCGTTCCGTGACTGGGTCGAAGGTCGCCTGGAAGAAAATCCTTGCTTCCGCAATTGACCGCAGACTCTATTCATTTGTTACAGGTGGCTCACTTCTGGCGTACCCTTGAGCCTCCGTCAGGGATTGCCTGCGTGTCTTAAAACCTGGGAACTAATTAAATGTACATTACGCTTCTTGATATTTCTTACATGTATCCCCTTTCTTGAGCGCCAGTTGAGCTACGTTAATCAAAGAACTATCCACCTCTACTCTGGACTCTAAACGTCCCTCGAAGTTGGTGATGATTAACTCCCCCCCGAATGAGCGGGGTAAAACTCAAAGGCGAACCCCCCCATCTCTCCACAGGCGATTTGCATGATAACAGGGATTTGCGAGGATCATTTCTTGAACGGGGATTGTGGAATCTGGAGAGTGGAATGGCTACTCCGTACCAAGACAAAGTGGTGCCGCAGATACGGTGGGATATATAAATAAATATATATGCGTGTGAAGCGATCGAGTGGTGGGTATTATTATCTGTCGATTACGTAGCAACGGTCATAGGGAATTGAAGTCAATGATTCTATTCAAGAGAAGGGCGTTCATATTACAAGGTTACCCTCACTTCGTCGGTGGCACACTAATGAAAAAAAACTGACAGGGATGTTGGCGATGCCCACCTCAGTTGGGTAGGTTACACATTCAACCGGATAGACTGTGCAGCTCATCGACATTATCATGTACAGTTCAAGCATAAAATACACATAACAATATGTTCTCTCTTAGGCTGATTCTCCTCGGTTTCTGGCAGGCATCGCTTAGAAGTAAGATGATGAGATACAGACTCGATGGGGTGCTGAGGACATTCCTACGCACCATTATATCTTGAGACAACCCGGTCTTATGCACAGCCCTGGTCCGTCTCAATGCTGCGAATTTAGCTTCTCTCGCACACAATGCATGCATATACTCGAGGCAATATCTATTTCCAACTCTAGAACTGGCCAAAAGAAAAAAAAAATAAACATAATCATACATCATATTCATCATAAACGCTCTAGAACATTACTTTTAAAATCCACCGGTTCCCCGCATCCTCTGAACAACCCCCACTGCCCCCTTCGCCCAGCTAAAATTCCCCGGATCAACGCCTAGAGAGCCCAGAGGTAGCTCACCCGTTTCAGGGTCATGCCAGCACCCATCGTCGGGGCTTACAAGGCCATACTTTGCAGTGTTCTGGTTGCGGTCGACCGCGTCGAGCCACGTGCGGCAGATGAGCGGGGAATCGAGGAGGATGTTGACTTCTTGGCTGTGGTAGAAGGATTGCGTGTCGAGGTTGCCGTTTCCTAGACGCATTCGAGCCTTTGTTATTGATTGCCTCTTGAGGGTGTGTGTATGTGGTACGCTGTGGAGACGTACCTTGTATGGCTACTTTCTCGTCAATGACCATGAGTTTGACGTGGCAGCTTCTTTTCTTGAATTTATTATGGATCGGTCGTGTTTGATCCTTTGCGATGTAGTTGTATATTCGGAGGCGAGATCGTTCCTTCTCCGTCTCGAGGGACCCATATAGCCGATTTGAGACCATTTCGTTTGTCCCGTTCTGGAATGGGAGAAGCTCGCCTGCGTCGTTGTAACCGAGGCAGAGATAACAGGTAACAGTTACACCGCGGCGTACGGCGTCAAGGAGTGGCTCAAGTAACGGCTCGGCGTTCATGTTAGGCGTTTGTATGAAAATCGAGTGCTCTGCGTGCTTTATCGCAGCCAGAAATGCTGCGTTCTGCGGCACAATTGTGCTTGTATGGTCGGGAGCTAGAAGGTCAGCTTATTTAAACTTGGTTATAGTAAACCCGTCGTAGCTTACATCCATACGGCTCCCTGTTTACTAAGGCCATCGGAAATGACTCATGTGGTATATGGAGCACATATGGCTCCATTTTATTTTTATGATCCTCGTCGGGTGCATCCCCGAGTGTGGTCGGCTGAAGTGTATGATCTAATATGGTCAGCTAAAGCACAGCTTAAAGTCATTGTGGCATACTTAATAGACGAGAAACCGCTTTAGTTGGAGACTCTCCATTTTGCGGTTTAATCAGTCCATTTACCCTCCGCGTCTCCGCCTTGATATCGACATCGTAGTGCGGGTCGCCAATGGTATGTTGTAAAAGCTCGTTCGTCTCTCCCGAGTATTCATCAATATCCTTGGAGAAACTCGGTATAGGGGCCTCAGCAGCTGGCGAGTTGAGCATCGGCAGTGGCGGTTCCAACGCCTTCCCCCAGGAAATCAACGCAGTATCGTATAGAGAATCCACAACCGGCCCTTCGACACGAACCATCATCTCCAGGTTATCGTTGTCTTGGATATTACTGCTCTGCAGAAGCCCAATTCGACGATCCACGATCATAAATTTTGCATGGAACGTCCCAAAGATTGGCCGGTGGTAGTTGATAACCTGCAGATCGATATTCGGAATCTCGTCCGAAGTTGGTAGGTGGACTTTTCCAGTCGCGTACTTTTTCTCATCAACGTTGAGACGATTATCCCAGACCTGATTTATCAGTTACACCGTGATCTTTTTTCAGGCATTTAGAACACCCATGTACAACGAACTCACCTGCCTAGGATCCCCACGATCATAGAGAATCTTCACAACAGCCTTCTCCCCGCGCTCGCCCGCTCGTCTTGATAACTCCTTCAAGGCATTGGTAATCAACTTCGAAGCATCCGAGTGAATCCAATAGTTCGTTGCAAGAAATACCTCTTTCTCCGCGCGGACAATGCAGTTCGCCATGTGCCGGCAGAGTTCCGGTAAGGGCGCAATAATCGTCAGTGGGACGACACCATTGCTGCCCATCAGCGGCGGAGAAACGACGCCGCCAAGCGGGTTTCTGTCTAGCGTGCAGAGCGTATCGTGATAGATCTATTTTCTCAGCGTTAGTCGAAGTCTTAATAAACAATTGAATGGATAATTATTATGTAGATCAGAGATGATAAAAAGTTATATATACCTTGAGAAACAATCTACTGGGCTCAGTCCCTCCCCACCTCCCACACTCCGCCGCCTTCATCAGCTCATCGTCCTCACGACTCTCCTCATCAGATGGCTGTTCGCCTCCTCTCTTCTCAGGCCTCGCACTCTCAAGCAAGTCCTTGAAAAGCTTATAGGGCACGCGCTTGTTATCACCCGCCACTTCCGAGCTCACGGTGCGGTCGCCATGGCACAGATTGTAGACATTCAGTGAGATCATTTTCGGAAGCTTCTTAATGCGCGATCCAGTGGTGGAAGACCGCTTCTTCTTGTTCAGTAGACACATCAGCAAGACGGCTAGCAGGATGCAGAGTGCGGCATGGTCTAGCTTTATCGAGGGCATAATACTATTACTCCTTAGTTTCTTTTTGGGGTGGGTCGGACCGGCGTGGCCTTGCTTGGAATGTTCTTTCCTCTCCGGGAGTGAGTTAAGTACAGTCGATGGTGGTGCTGTAAGACATGACGACGGCCGATGACATCATCCAGCTAGGCACCAGCAGTTGAGAACTAACCAGCCCTACTGGTTCCTTGTTTTCTTGATCCAGATTATCCTTCCAGAATAAATGCTTAATTCAACGAGGTCCAATTCTTGAGCCATTTCTGTAGGAGGACAGCTGCGAACGCTCGTGGCATCGAGCCTAAGTACACACGCTACAAGGTTCGTACAACATCTCGAACATCCAAACAGGCGGGGATAATGTCATCCAGTTATTGCTTAGTCGATTGATCTTGTAGATATGACGTAGCCTAAGCTTTTTGGCCGCGGGATGAGTTCCACATCCGCCCTCGGCTCAGACCTTCCGCACGTGGCTACTGGTCGACGTCTTGGACGAGGGGGCAGCCTCGATATCACCGAGTGGCGGTTTTGCTCCACCGGCTCCTTCAAGCATTCCCGACGCATCCGTTTTGCCAAAGTCCCGCAGCCTGACGCCATTGTTAAACAGCCAATCGACCTGCTCGAGTGTCTTCCCCTTGCATTCCGGTACGCAAAAGTAGGTAAACACCAGCGACAAAAGTGCGACTGCGCCGAAGATAAACCCGACTTTGCTGCCCAGGCCTACTTCATCAGGGAATACCAGGTATGGGACTGAGAAGTTGACGGCAAAACTATGACCGAGCGGTTAGCCAGCGATACCCCAGGTATTAACATGCTGCACATACTTGAAGCACACGTTGATGGCAAAACCGAAGCGAGACGTATGATCGCGCAGCCTCAGCGAGGTAACCTCTGTAACGACTACATAGGTCAATGGGCCCCAGCCGCATGCAAACCCACAACCAAATACAACGATCATCGCAACCACTCCTTTCATCCTAGGTGTTGTGATAGGATCCTCGACGCCGAGACTTGCCATCGTGATGAGGCCAGCGATCATCACAAAAGAGGAGAATAGAAATAATTTCCTAACAGAGGTCAGTAGATGAAAACAACCTTGAAGCACCTAACTTACCGTCTGCCAACCTTATCGGCGATGAACAGCACACATATCATCACACTGGAACTTATGCAGCTTGTCATCAATGTAAACAGCTGCGGGTTTATAATCCCGAGGGAACGGACGTAGACACCACCATACTGGGAAGAGAATGCCTGACCGGTCGCTTGTTGAAAGAAGTTGACTGCCGCCACGATGAGCGTTCGCTTGAGGTTCTTGCCCTGGAAGAGTTCGATGAATTTGCCTTGCTCCGCTTCATTAGCCAAAGCAAACTCCACTTCCTTCAGTTCCTCATTAATTTGTTCCTCGGTGAAAGCCCCTTGACGAAGCTTGTTCAAGCTGGCTTTGGCCTCTTCCACTCTATTCTGTTGAAGCAGCCATCTAGGGGACTCTGGTATGAAGAAAACTGAAGCGGCAATAATGGTAGGAACAATGTAGAACAACCCAAGAGGTATCCTCCACGCCTTATTGCCGTCGATTCGGCTGGTTCCGTAGCATACAGCGTTTATAACCACACCTCCCAAGGTCAAGCTAAGTTGATATGTGCCGACAATGAGACCGCGAATTGGAGCAGGAACTATGAAAATTGCCAATTAGTGCCGAAGCAACGAATTTTGATGATAGGTCGACTCGCACCAATCTCGGACTGGAATATGGGGATTACCGAAAGTTCCATCCCCACATAAACATAGTTCAGAATTCGAGCAGCCATGATATGCTCCTTAGTATTGGATGTGACGGTCACAGTAGCCGTACCAAGAGCGTATACACTCATGACAAACATACACCAACGACGGCCGAAGCGAGCAGAGATGAAACTTCCGATTAAAACGCCTGAGTGAAGAGAAGATATTAGAGGATTTATCAAGGAAACCTTGTAGTGAGGATACAACTTGCCTGCTGCGAAGCCAACATAATTAAGGCTATTGAAGAGCGACAACCAGCGGGAGTCCAGCGCATATTTACCGGTAGTTTCGTTGTACTCGCCGAAATGTTTCGTGAAGGAGTCCATAGACTGCGTTGTTGCAAAGGCTTGATTGTCAAAGCCATAGTTGAACGTCGAGATGGCAATGACAAAGACAGATAAGAAGAGAGTTCGGTTGAAGTATCGGGCCTCGTCAAATTTAAAGCCCATGGTGACTACTCAACGCGATTTCACGATAGTAGGTGTCTCCAAAGCCAGAGAGAGAATGATCAAACGAAACGATCCGGGACTCGGAGGCATAGTATTGGTAGTCATAAGGATATCTTGGGGAATTTATGTGGTTTCCAGGAAGGTGAGGTGATTCGCTCCACTCAATGCGCCAGAGAGGAGACTGGGACAAAATCCTGGGGAAGCTAGAAAGAGAAGCGCTAGCCAGGGGGTTCCACACCGAGATCCGGTGCTCGTCGGGGGTTTGCCGATGCCCTACCGGGTCGGCCTACGGCTCAGCGCGCGGGTCGTGCCTGTCACGGGTGGAGCTGGACGTTCCTGGTTTGCTTGAAAAGACCGGGCCATCTCGAGAATGAGTCCAGTTCTGCTATCGACCTCATTTACCATAAATCCTCCAGATGGCGTCATTCTCATTGCCCCCGAAGCCTCTCCCGCTCAGGATCTCGTCGAAAAATGGCGGAAACCGGCCCAACTATGTCATCTTCATGCCAGACCAGCTGAGATATGACTCGCTAGGCTGCACTACAGATGACAAGGCCGGTATCAACACACCCAACATTGACGCGTTTCGACAACGCAGCACCCTGTTCACCAACTGCTTCACTCAAGCCTCTGTCTGCTCGCAGTCAAGATGCAGCATGTTCACCGGATGTTACCCCCACGTGAGCGGTCATCGCAGTCTCGAGAATCTTATCAAGCCATGGGAGCCCAATATTTTCCGGAGCTTGAAAGAGAATGGATACCATATCGCCTGTCTAGCACCCAGGGGTGACACATTTGCTCCGACGGTCACCGAATTGAGCGTGACAGAATACGGCTTCCTAGAAACGCCTGAGTTTACGCCCAAGTTTACAGGCGGCCACAACGAGCCAGTTGACAAGGACAACGTGTGGAACCGACTGTTCTATAAGGGATTGCGTAACGCCAATCAGGCCCTGGACTACGATGAGGCTGTGGTCCGATCCGCCTTGAAATGGCTCGAATGCCCGCCGGACGACAAGCCATGGGTGCTGTTCATGCCACTGCTTTTCCCACACTGCCCATTCCAAGTGGAGGAGCCGTACTTCTCCTTGTACGAGCGTGCCAATATGACCGATGTCATTTCTAAGCCAGAAAAGAAGACGGGTTATGAGCCTCGATATATGAAAACAATTCGAGAGAGGTACGGGACAGACCGTGCAACTGATGAGATATGGAGAGAGATCAAGGCGACATACTATGGAATGATCACTCGTTTAGACGACCAGTTCGGTCGTGTTTTGAAGAAGGTG
This sequence comes from Aspergillus baeticus, assembly GCA_027569055.1. Lineage (NCBI taxonomy): Eukaryota > Fungi > Ascomycota > Eurotiomycetes > Eurotiales > Aspergillaceae > Aspergillus > Aspergillus baeticus. The sequence goes on along the minus strand of JAPDEI010000011.1, from coordinate 812,384 downwards.
GATGATTTGGGGCTGTGGAAAGATACTGTGACCATATTCTTTACAGATCATGGCGAGTATCTCGGTGATCATGGCCTTATCGAAAAGTGGCCATCGGGACTGTCAGAGGCTCTCGTCAGAGAACCTTTGATCATTGGAGGGGCTGGGCTTCCAGAGGGTAAAACTGTCAATGCAATGGCCGAGATGGTCGATCTAGTACCAACTATGCTCGAAATCTCAGGTATTGGCGAGCATTTCCCCCATAATGGGAAATCATGGATACCAATCCTCGTTGGCGACTCAACCGAGCATAAGCAGTATGCTTTCTCCGAGGGTGGCTTCCTGACAACCGAGGAACCCCTACTTGAGCAAGCGCCTTATCCATACGATATCAAGGCAGGCCTTCAACACGAGGACACTACTCTGGTCGGTAAAGCAATCTCTCTGCGAAATGAGAGACATGCCTATATATACCGCTTGTACGAGCCTGCGGAGCTCTACGACCGAGCTGCCGATCCACACGAAATGCATAATCTCGCCGATATACCTGAGTATTGCGAGCTGGTAGCCACGCTCGAGAGGGAAGTTCTTCGCTGGCTCGTGGGTGGGAGCGATTTCTTGCCGTGGCAGAAAGATGATCGATTCCCCAAGGTGGATCTAAAGAGTCCAAGGGAGCAGATGGAGGAGCGTCTTCGAAAAGCAGGCAGATCTCTCCCATGATATGGTGTAACAAATGATGAGAATGGTTGACTCCTGGCTTCGTCCTTCCACAATATGAATCTTCTCAATAGTGTGTTTAGTTGTCCTCCTACAATGTATATACCCCTGTACCAGCGTCCGGTGGCCAGTTCGGACAACCCCGTAGAAACGAGAAAGCGTTATTTGACTTCCCGAGGTATGGCAAGATCATACGCACCATACTAGATATCAAGGATGATAAAGCACGAATGGAAAGCTTGGGAAATCGAGAAGGCTGCACTAACGGTGGCTAGTGTGGTGTCGCCATTGAGACAGCCTCTTGCGCAAAGACCGACTTCCGCTTTTCCCTCCGACCCGGTCGCATCTTTTCGCCGACATCCGCCATCATCCACCCAGCCTCCACGATGGCCTCACCTCTCGAGCATACCACAGGCGACGTTACAATACTTCATGAAACCTCAAGACCTGAAAGTAGCTCCCAGGCAGTGAGGGCACATTCAGCCTGTAACCGATGTCGACTTCGAAAAGTCAAATGTGACCGTGTTCAGCCTGCGTGTAATGCTTGTGTTCGGCTCCAGCAAGATTGCTCTTATACCAGACGATCAACGAGCCCTACCTCGGAGATTATTCGACCCTCAACACATACGGAGGCTGGGCTAAAAAGAAAAAGAACTCGCTTAGCATGCGGGAACTGTCGCGTCACTAAAGCAAAATGTTCAGGGACAAGCCCTTGCGACAGGTGTCGATCGAGAAGCCTGGCTTGCGACCTTGGAACAAGTATAGCTCATCCAAGTGTGAACGAAGGTACTTTAAGCATACAGACGCCTAGAACCGTATCCAGTACCGCAACCACCATGTCAAGCTGGCCTTTGGATAGGGCAGCAACAAGGAGTTTTATCGATGCCTATTTTCGCGCAGCGAGCGCGACTATTCCGGTCTTCCTGCATAAGCCAACTGTGCTCGCTGACTGGAATAACGACACCATTAATCGAAGCCTACTTGAGTGCATAGTGGCGGTCGGGCTTTTCACGAACGACACCCGACCAGAGGGACTGGCGATGGCTCGAGCATGGGTTCAGAAAGTGCAAGACGACACCTTTAAGAGGATAGGCCAACAATCAGTATCACACTTGATGACCCTGGTTATATTACTCCGCTTTCGGTTCCAAATCGGCGATTCGGCTGACGCATGGGGCCTATTGGCTCTTGCTGCTCGCTCGGCTTTCACAATGCGGCTGAACTACGAGCGTGATGGCCTAGAACCACTCGTCCAAGAGTCACATAGACGGCTTGTCTGGGTCATTTATCTACTAGACCGACTGTTTTCTGGCGGTATTGAAGACCTGAAGGTCTGTCCGTTGGAGAGAATTTATATTCGGCTGCCCTGTGACGAGCGGAGCTTTGAGATGGGGATCCCATCCAAGGCTAGCTTCATCGGCGATACTAGCCAGGAACTTGGTGCATATATGCACCCTCATGCCTTCAAGCTTGCGCTTTTAGCGATCAGAGATAGAATCCTGAGGTGAGATCCGTTGAAGTATCCTTGTATATGTAGATTGCGCTGATCACAAGCAGATACACCAAAGACGTGCGGAGAAACGGCAAAAGCCCGGTTGAGGGCCGGCCTGAGATGAGAACGCTTCAAGCTGAATTGGATACGTTTGAGCAAGGTCTTCCGCCGGAGCTTAAGCTCACTCCCCAAAGGCTGGCGGTTGTTGGCCATTCTCGGGAGGCTAGCGCATATGCCGGGCTTCATTCGCTGTGGATGATGTGCCACTGCGATCTGTACCGCTTCTGTGTTCCCGGAATTCGCGAGTCCGTGCCAAAGGATGCGTTGGCCATCACTCCTCCAGAGTTCATCGAATACTGTCAGCAACAATGTCTGAGTAAAGCCATCCACCTCTGTGATTTATGGTCCCATCTGTACCATCTTGAGTCTAGCGAGTGCCTTGGCGATGAGTTCCTAGCGGTTTCAATCTACCAAGTCGCCCAGATCTTGCATCACTTGCCACCTTTATTGCCTGAGAGTGGTGAACACTGCATCGCGTCTCTGAAAAAGAAACTCAACGAAGCACTCAAGCTGGCCGCTCCACTGGCACGGATTTATTGTAACACGGGCAAATGTTTGAGTGATTCGGAGCGATTAATCAACGCTTTGGGTCGCGACTCGGTGCTGCAACCGTCTCCAGATCACAGTACGGTGGAAGGTATTGAGGCTGCTGATCAGCACCTAGCATCACGGCATTCGATCCTACCGCATTTGTATAGAAACCAAGAACCCAGTGAGAGGATGTCTTATCATCGGACGGAGGGAGGCGATCGCTCAGATGGGGGTTTGCGTAACGCGGAGGTAATGGCGCCGTCGTATCCTAGCACAGAGTACAATCTGTTGGACCGTGGGAGAAGGGTAGAACAGGGGGCTGAGCAAGGACTCTCTGAAATGTTCTTCTGGGACCCATTCAACATGCAGTTGAATGGGTATTATGACCCTGATCTCGATTTCCCTTTTGTGTGATCGTTGCTGTGGCCAGTGTTGCTAGAGAATGAGATGTTTGACAATTGAACGCGGGGTTTACAGCGACGGAACCTAAGCACATACACCGTCCGGACTGCCAATAGCGGCATGTGATTTTATCTGGACTCCAAGTCCAACCTACATGGGTACTCGCATCAGCTTCTACCACATTCCCAGTTATGTTTCTCGAACGAGGCCGATACTGCGAGCTTTGCCAAATGTCCCAGCGAGCATCCATTGAATAGATTATATTGACAACAAACGACGATCCTACCCTCGCAACCGCTTATCACTTACGACCTCTTGGTAAATTTCTCATACGACTCTCCATATTTCGCATACCACTTATCCACGAAACCAGATGCCATCCCAGGAGCAATCATCTCCTCGCCACTCTCCAGTTTCCGCGAGACATCATCCATAAATTCCTCAATGCTCATGACATTCGGGTTGTTTCTCTTCTTGTTATCATCAGGATCTTCCCGCTCCCGATGCAAATCCGTCTCCACACTGGGCGGTGCAATCTCAATCACCTTGATCCGATCCGCCAGTCCCGCCCACGCAAGCTGCGTCCGCAGATTCATGCTCCAAGAGTGCAACCACGCCTTAGTCCCATTGTAAACCGGGTTGATGACGGAAAATGGCACGAAGCCCAGGATCGAGGAGACGTTGACGATGGCTGCTTGCGGTTTGCTCTTGAAGTGCTCCAACAGCGAGAGGGCGAGGTGCATCGGGCCCCGGATGTTGATGTCGATTTCGTTGTCTGCTTTCTGGAGGAACTCTGAGGTGGGGGTCTTGGAGATCTCCAGTGGTCGTTGCACGCCCGCGTTGTTGATGAGGCAGTCTAGTTCCGGGTGCTCGATTGTCACTCGTGAGACGAAAGCGGGGATAGAACCCGTGTTACCTGTGTCGAGGACGTAGTAATCTGCTGCTCCGATCTCCTGTGCTGTCGACTTCAGGTTTGACTCTGTGCGTCAGGCTATGATCACTTGGATCCCTTTCGAGATCAGGTACGATGAGAGTGCTTTGCCGATGCCGCCGCCGCCGCCGCCAGTGACAAGCACGCAGCTAAAAGGGAGACTGGGCTCGGGCATTGTCGGTATGAAGTTGAGAGCTACAAATTCGAAAAACTTTTTGCAATCTTCCAATGGCCCACAGAGAAATTGTGAGCGCGTTTTACACATTTATTGTTCACTTGAGGTCCACCTGCTTGGTCAGCACCTCAAGAAAATGTGCCTGCAACCACAACCACAGATAACTAACTAGTTACTAAACCCATAATGATGCCACCAACAACACAATGCAAAGCTCGCACAAAATATTTGATTGGCAAATCTAGATTTCGCAAACAACATTTGGATCGAAAGTTTCGCCATGTCTCTTGAGTCACTATAAGGTCCCGATAGTTTCATCCGTAGTGCTGACATATATCTGTCGCAACTGATCACAAAATTGCAGCAAGCCTGCTTTTTTATATCAGAACATCAGCTGCGTGAAATTTACATTTCGGAGAGACGCCGAATTCCCCACATACAATCTGCCTTTTTTAACGGGGTATCGGCGTCGAGGACGTTCAGTTATGCTCACAAATTTAGTGCTTACACCCAAAATCCGCTATGTCCGCCTCCCCCGCACCTACAAAGCGCGAGCTGGGACTGTCCCTCAGACCTTGCCAAAACAACCGAATTCCAAGCTCGCATTCAACTTGGTAATCTCACCACAATGGCTGCTGTTCTTCAAAGTCAGAAAACTGCCCTTATTACCGGCGCCGCGTCGGGGATTGGCTTCGCCGTCGCGAAACTCTGCCGGAGTCGCGGGCATGCACCTAGCTCTGCTCGATATTGACGAAGCCAACCTTGTCAAGGCAAAGGAAGTGCTAGCAGCTACAGACTCGTCTCTCAAGACCGAAACCTATAATATTGACGTTGGCGACAAGTCGCAGTGGGATAGCGTAGCAAGCCGAGTCAAGTCGACTTTCTCAACGGTCGACCTTGTCCTCCTGAACGCGGCGCGGGGAAGCAAACCCAAAGACTCAGACCCTTGGGTCAACAACGTTGAGTACTGGAGAACGGTAGAGGCCCCGTCCTTAGTACTTATAGACCTTGGCGCTTGGCTAATATAAAGTGATGGTCAGATTTTTGACACAAACGTCTTCGGCCCCATCAATGGCATCAGCGCTCTCCTCCCCCTGCTCAAAAACGATACATCGCCCAAATCAATCGTCATAACTGGGTCTAAGCAGGGAATCACCAACCCACCTGGCGGTCGGAATCCAGCCTACAATTCCTCCAAGGGTGCAATCAAGATTCTCACGGAGCACCTCGCTCATGACCTTCGGTCTGACCCGGCAACGACGCATATCTCGGCTCATATACTTATTCCAGGATGGACATTTACTGGCCTTTCGGGTAACGTCGGTCCAGCGTCAGAGAACGAAGTGAAGAAGCCGCAGGGTGCCTGGACCTCTAGCCAAGTTGCAGATGAGTTGGAGAAAGCTTTGCAACGAGGATCGTTCTACATCATCTGCCCGGATGAGGAGACGGATCGAGCGCTGGACAAGGCTAGGATGCAGTGGGCGACTGACGATATCATTGAGGATAGGCCGGCACTGTCGCGGTGGGAGAGTGGTTGGAAAGCGAAGGCTGAGAAGGCCATTCGAGAAGATGCCGAGGGTCGACGGGGCGCTTGAGCACTCTTCGCTTAGGGCTGGAGGCATTCGACCCGTACACTCCAGGTCTCATCGGCTGATCGTCGAGGTAATCACGTTCGGCCGGGGCGTCATAGGAGTTCCACCGAGATTAAGCGTGGGCCTTTTCCTTGAACCGTACAGATGCCGTCTTAGGTAGCTTCGAGCGCAGCAGAGTGTTTAATCTAAATGCACACCCTATAATATCCGAGATATCATTGGTAGATCCGATCAGCCCATCCCTTTTAGCTAAGCCGCCTTTGGCAGGAAGCTGGTTCCTGGCGAGGCTAAAGGCCATCGCCAAGCGGCGGGGATCAGAAGATCTGCAGAGCCAGAATCCTTCTCAGCTCCCTCCCCCCTCCTTCCGCAATCTCTCTTTCTCCAATCTTGCCCTGCTCCAACAATCTACATCCAGATCGATCGTCCGCGATGATTTTTCCCGATCATGGCACCTTTGAGGTTGCTCCGGGCCCATGAGCGATGGCACCGTTTAAGTCGATGTTAACAGTGTGCTCCCATTCACAAGTAATCACCTACCGTGTTAATTGCGACATTTACGCCAAGATCTCCAGCCTTGCCGGAGGTCCCCGTGGTGGGTACAAGGTTGCATGCGGTTCAAGACATCGACTACTATCTCTTGGCCGTCGAAGCCCAATCCCATTTCTCCAGGCTCCCTGTCGGCGTGATTGGCCGTGTCCCCTCATTTGTTAATGCCGCTCTCTGTTGGCGTTTCTTGTCCTGCGCGTGCTGACCTGACCCCTGACCACCCTGGCCACCCGACTCGTTATTGGCTTCGCAGCAACGTCCTGACAGGGAAATGGTGTAGGTAAAGATAAGCATCCGTCTGAGAAAATAACCTTGGGGATACCCATGTTAACTGAGTTGGATCCCAGGAGACATCAGAAGACTCCTCCCAGGCACATGCGAGTTTCGTGTCGTACCAAAAGTCTTGTCACTCTCAGAGGCTCAGGAGGTCTTATCACAGGAATCTCAGGGCATGCCCAGTCACGTTCCAGTAGTAAGAGGGACTGGGCTTAGGGTTGTTCTAGGCGCTTTAGCCTCGACGCTATCCGAGTGATCTACACTGTTACTGGGGCTTGCGACTCTGCATAGGAAAAAACTCCGTCCGCACCGGCTCGTTCTAGAAATATTCCGGCAACCCGCCATCGCTCCAGACCCACTCATCCTTGAAGAATAAACATGCAGACAACAGCGGACAGCGCGTGAAAGTGCCAAGCTCTTTTGGAAGGTCACACTGGGGGGCATCAGGACGAATCACGAAGCCTTCCCGCCTTCTGAGCGCTCTCGCACGACATTAGTATCGGCTGGACAAATTGTCGAATGTACCACCTTCCTGATATGGATGCAGAACAGGGACAGTCGGAACCAGGGCTGGGCTGCTTCAAAGCGCGTGGGCGGAAAGAGACTGGGATGGTATTAGACGATCCCACGCCGCGATAACGATCCAGCGTTGCTGTCGCCCAGTGACCCAGTCAGCTTCAGGACAACTGGATGGCGGAGTGGCCGCTGTAGTCAGTTGCGTGCTTCCATCCGTATCTACCCCATCGATAACGATCTCTCCGATGGCGCACAATATCATTGCAGCCGTCTGGAGATGCAATGTCACCCTGTGAGTTTCAACCACTTTGCGAATCCTTGTTATTTCGTGATGAAAGATATTAATGACGGAGTGTTGGAGATAGCGGTGGCTCCTCTGAAAACTTATAAGAGACCGCGTGCCCATCGCTCCTTCCCCATCCATCATCAGAGCAGCAACACTTTTCAAACAATCTCTTCCAAAGCAGAATTGGTCTTGCTCTTCGGGAACTCTTCAGGAACCCCATCATGCATTCCTTCAAGCGTAGCATCCTTCTCCTCGGAGCCCTCCTTCCTGCCGTCTTTGGCGCCCCCGTCGAACCTCGCCGCGGTGCCGAAAAGGTTCCTGGAAAGTATATTGTCACGTTCAAGTCCGGCCTCGGTGCTGAACAGATCGACACCCACGTCACCTGGGCATCGAACGTCCACAAGCGCAACCTCGAGCGCCGCGATCTTGCTGACCGGGACCTCTACTCCGGAATCGAGAAGAACTACAAGATCAACAAGTATGCGGCCTACTCCGGGTCTTTCGATGATGCCACCATCGAGGAGATCCGAAGCAGCGAAGATGTTTGTGGCCTCCTGACTTTCCAATTGGACGCGGTGGAGTATTGCTGACAGTGATGCAGGTCGCTTATGTGGAAGAGGATCAGATTTGGTACATTGACGCCCTGACTACCCAAAGCGGCGCCCCCTGGGGTCTTGGATCCATTTCCCATAGAGGTCAGCAGAGCACCGACTACATCTATGACACCAACGGCGCGGGAGCAGACACTTACGCGTACGTCGTGGACACTGGAATCAATGTGAACCACCAGCAATTCGGCGGACGCGCCAGCCTCGCATACAATGCTGCAGGCGGCGACCATGTGGACACTGTCGGGCACGGCACCCACGTTGCTGGTACTATCGGCGGCACAACCTACGGCGTTGCTAAGCAGGCAAATCTCCTTTCTGTGAAGGTCTTCCGTGGCGAGTCCAGCAGCACCTCGATTATCCTTGACGGCTTCAATTGGGCCGCCAACGACATTGTCAGCAAGGGCCGCGTTGGCAAGTCCGCTATCAACCTGAGCTTGGGTAAGAGTCGGCTCCGTTTCGGATCTTGAAAAGTAGACTGACTGGTAGCAATAGGCGGTGGATACTCCTACTCTTTCAACAGTGCTATCGATGATGCCTTTGACTCTGGTGTCCTCTCTGTTGTGGCAGCTGGCAATGACAACGTGAGCTTTCAGCCTCTCTCCAAACCAAGGCTCGTCTAAGAAAATCCTGCTATTTAGACCGATGCATCCAACACTAGCCCTGCTTCCGCGGAAAACGCTCTTACCGTGGCGGCTAGTAACCGCGCCAATTCCCGTGCCTCTTTCTCCAACTATGGCAGTGTTGTTGACATCTTCGCTCCTGGTGAGAACATCCTATCGGCCTGGATCGGCTCTACCACCGCAACCAACACCATCTCGGGCACCTCTATGGCCACTCCCCACATTGTCGGCTTGTCTCTTTACCTGCAAGCCCTCGAGGGACTCTCCTCCCCCGCCGATGTGACTGCCCGTATCAAGGAGCTCGCTACTCCCGGTGTTCTCACCAATGTTGCCGGCAGCCCTAACGCTCTTGCGTACAACGGCAACGCTGAATAAGCGGACACCTCTCCCTAAGTAAGCGTAGGCTATGGTCTAGATGAAAGCAATGTAGGACGGTAGGAGGATAGAATGATGGACAGGACAGCATGATGGAGGGGTTACGAATACACATATTTTTACCTACTATATATAGGCGCTTGTGCGTAGATCAGCCCACATCGTGGGACTAAGTAACCGGGATTTATTCATTCCTGCCTCGGTCCTTATCAGCGACCTACAAAAGCGAAAGAAACCCGCTCGAACTGATAGTATCAATTACTGACTGATTGATAGGGAATGACGTCGTCATGCTTCCTCACATGATGCGTTTTTCGATGTGGGTGAGGAATGCAGAGAGAGCCCGAAAGTTTCCCCAGCCCACTGCGCAACGCCCACATTTCTCTGGGCTTCGTTCGCCCATCATTCCCCACTACGTTTCCTTCGGAAACATAGACCCCCGTTTCGGTCCTTAATATGGCTCTTCGAGAAATAACATCTCGCCGACTGGAGAAGGATAATTCATCCGCTTATCTTGTGTTCTGGAACATATTCTTTCCTACATCGTCGGGCAACAAGCATACTGCTGTGGTGCAGTCCTGCGAATTTCCCGCTGGGTTTCATTGTCAGGAATGCAGGAACCCCAGAGGCCCATCCAGAATGTTTACGGGAGGCCAATACCATTGCCGGAGCCGTTGGACTTTACACCAAGGCTTCGGGTGCAACATACAGCCAGTAGGTGCATCACATCGCATCCCTTGCTTAGGTTTATCCATTCGACTCGCTTTCGCTCCTTCTTTGATCTTGCCCCCTTGTCTTGCGGATGCTAGCCTGCTAAAGTACTTCAAGGAACTTTCGAGGACATCTGAAAATGGGGGGCCATGACAGCCTACAATACGTTTGCTACCCCTTTCCTCTCATCGATTCGTATCCACTGCCACATATAAAGTGGACCGCTTCACCTCTCGAAAAGTTCATGTATCGCGGAGAAGGCATCTATGTACAATGTCTCAGCTAGAGTCCGACAAGGATGCCCTGCAACTGACTCTGGCCCAATACGGGCTCAGAATGGCTGCGGATGGCTATCATGTCCAGTGGGCTGTGGGAAATCCGAGACATCCTCGCAACTGGCGCATTTCTCGAAAGATCTATGATGCTTCGCTCTTGATCTTTCTCGAATTTTTCACGTATGTTATCTGGCTCCTCTCTGACGTGATTCTTCTGAACAATAAGCTAACGGGTGTTGTGCATATGTAGCACTGCTGTCAGCACGGCCGGCGTAGGTCCCTTGCATCTGCAAATCCTCACACTCAACAGACTTTGCTAACAGAATCAGTCAACGGCCGCGAATATAGTAGCAATCGAGTTTGACTTGTCAGAAGAACTATGCATCTTCTTGTTCGTGACGGTGTTCGTTCTGCCCATCCATACTGCACATAACCAGATCGGAGAAAGGATGTGACGCTGAGCCTCAATAGGTATCTGCTAGGACAAGCCATTGGGGGTATTATCCTGCCGCCATACTCGGAATGTTTTGGACGAAAAAAGCTGTATATCATCAGCTCAGTGACCTACAGCATATCTTGCGTTATCATCGCTGCCGTCCCGTCCATAAAGGGGGTTGTTTTCGGCCGGCTCCTGGGTGGGTTTCTCTCTGCTATTCCGAGCACTATAGTCGTTGGCAGTATCGAGGATATGTTCAATTCCCGAGATCGTGTTTGGATGATCTGGATATGGGCGCTGGTAGCTAATCTTGGCTTGGTCGTTGGCCCGATCATGGGTACATTTATTACAGCAGATCTGAATTGGTACGCGTCGAGGGCACCCTCAGTGGAAACTATCGCGGGCTAACCATTGATTTCAGGAGATGGCTTTTCTACATCTCCGCCGTCGTGACCGGAATTCTGACACTGTTCTTGCTGGCAATCCGTGAATCGCGTCCTTCGCTCTTGCTGGAACAGGAAGTGGCCAAGGTTCGGAAAATAACCAACATTGAGTGTCTCACGAGCTCGAACCCAGACAGTGCACCCGATCTACGGACTTTTGTGCGCGTGGCGCTGGGTCGACCAATTCGACTCTTCTTCACGGAGCTCATCGTCTTCACAGTCTCTGTTATGAGCGCCGTAGCCACTGCACTCGTCTACCTGTTTACCCAAGCTCTACCGCCAATATATAAAAGTCTGGGCTTCACCTCCAGACAGGCATGTCTCCCATTCATCGCCATTGGTGTTGGACTGAGCCTAGGACTATTGACACGATACTTGGATCTGCACCTCATCGAGCGGCGTCGCAAACGTGGTCACATTCTTCTACCTGAGCATAAGCTAGCCGGGTTCTGGATCGGGTCTGGAGTGCTCGCGGGGTCACTCTGGGTGTTCGCATGGACAATCCCCCCAGCAGTCCAAAATCTGCACTGGGTAGTGTCCATCCTAGCGCTCGTCCTCATCGGATACGCCCTGAACGAGATCGACTATGTGCTAGGTGGCTATCTCGCAGACAGCTACCTCAGCTACGCGGCAAGTGGGCTGGCGGCCCTCAGCCTCATCCGGGCCCTGCTCTCAGGCATCCTCCCCCTCGTTTCAAGTCCCATGTTCAGCCAGCTCGGGGCCAACGTAGCCGTTTCGCTGCTGGCGGCCGTCGCAACGGCATTCTGCCTTGTGCCACCTTTATTCTCGCGGTTCGGCGAGACGATACGCGCCAGGAGCAAATTTGCCAAGTACAGTTTAGACATGTACCACGAGCATAGTGTCGACGAAGACGGTTTCTAGACTTTCAATTTACCTGATAGGAAGGGGGCCGAATAGGGGTGGGCGTAAGTGTGGGGTGGGGATGCAGGTTGCCAATTCAATGTATGTTTCTCGTGCGCTCGGCTCGGGGAGGGTCATGAATTTTGTCTGGGTATAACATGGTGTGGGGGAGTTGTCATTGTTACTGTCGTACAAAGCTCGCAGGCGACCTGTCAACATGATTGAATCCCTTTTCTTATTTTCTCTCTTTTTTTCGCGTGCTTCCGATACATGACTTGGGAATAGACAAATGAGAAGATAGCGTCTTTAGTTAGCTTCGCACATGCCCCATCCTTGCCGCCGTGTCTTTTTTTTTTCAAATGTGCTCACGAGTTAGGTTGAGCTCCTGCAACCCTTAAGGAATTAAATAAGCCAAGCCACGCCGCTTCAACCCCCGCCTTCCGTCCACCTCTCCTTAAAAGCAGCGTCCGAGTCGCAGGCGACCGAAACTATCCACATTTCACGAAACGAGGAGCGGCCGTCGTTCTTGAATTTTTCTCTACGATGGACGATCTAAGACTTCGGTCTCCCGATCCGCTCCGTCCCCTCCAACCCCTACTATCCTCGGTCGCGGAGAACGCGTCAAATTTCGCTGCGAACGGGAAACACCAGCATTCCCAAGACGAACAACAACAACAGCTCGACGTCGATATTGAAGCTCGCTCTCTGCAGCCGCTGCAAAGCGCTGTCGCAGAATTCGAACATTATGCCCTGCAGTCGCATCAGCATGGGGCAGAAGCGCGATCGCTTCCGCAGGATGACCCCTACGGGACATTGATTGTGCGTGGACAAACAGCTTTGCGATGCCATTGTCTGGGCTTTTCATACCTGCCATCTATACCGCAAACAGGATTGCTAATCTGAAAATGCGCAAAAGCCCCAGGACCAGCCACATGCCCAGCACCTCCAATCCTATAACGCGAATGACTCCATCTTCTCCTCGAGAGAACATAGCTACCTCCGAGACGTAGCGTTGATACTTGACCCGCCTGATCTTGAAGCATGGAGGGAACGTCTATTCAATGTTGAAGATATGATCGTTATGAGCGAAGAACAGTACGCCCTAGCTTCCCTTCCTCTTTATTTATCACCCCGCCGTGCGTTCCGTCCAGAAATCAATTCTCTAACACCAGCCCGCCCAGATTCCGAACCTACTTCCCACACGTCGACAACATCTACTCACACCGCTCTACACAACGCTACAAACGCAAACCCCTCGTCTCGCACTACTGGGACTGCCGACTAAAAGGCCGACCGCCGGGAACACCGAAATCCGACGACCCGAACAAGAAGAAGCGGAAACGGACAGCGCGTGAGCGCGACCTCTGCGACGTCAAGATCAAAATCACCGAGTATTTCCCGGGATACGCTGCTAGCAGCGGTGGCAGTGGCAATGTCCTCGGCGGTGCCGGCGGCGAAACAGATCACATTCCCATTCCGTTTTCGCCGAGTGTCGGCGTCGAGACGCCACTTTCTGCGGCGGATGGTCTGCCTGGTGTCAATGTAATGCTACAGCAGTATCCTACGTCCGCGGGCGGCGGCGCAGCCGGTAATGATGCTGAGAATCAGCCGTTTGGAGTCCTAACGCCGAATCCGCCCCTGCCGGATGGCCACCCCGGTGCTAATGGGCAGCGGTTCTTCACTATCCAGCGCGTCAATGGGAATGGCGCGAATGGGAAGAATGACGGGGTTAGTGGTGGGCATCGACATACTTTGGAGGAGAGCGATCGCGTGAAGAAGAATAGTGTGCAGCGACTGCTTTTGAAAGAGGCGAGGGAGAGGAAGAAATCGTTGTCTGTAAGTTGTCCAAGTTGATTACTCTCGACTTTTTTTTTTTTTGTTTCTGCTTATCAGATTACAACGACCCGGTTACGTCACGCCCTAGCCAGGCACTCTTTCTTTCCCCGCTTTTTGTTCGAGCTTCTTCTTTTGCGCGCTCTCTCATAGATGTCCACCAAATTCCCTTTGCATCCTTCATTAGGTGTTATCTCATATCTTCTAATAGCACGTACAAGACTAGAACAATGTCGACCAGCACGTCCGCTCAGAAAAGTTACCATACACAAGCCACCGGCATCGCCGCTGAGACGGTAACGAATCACTCCAAGGAATTGGATCTCAAACTATATGGGAGCTGTTTTTGGTAAGTCCCCAAATAGGTTCTGCTGGCAAAGCCCTTTTGTTAAGGGTTCTCAGCCCCTTTGTACAGCGAGTCTGGATAGCCTTGGAACTCAAGGGTATTCCCTATCAGTATGTCGAGGTCGATCCGTATCAGAAACCTCAATCACTCCTAGAAGTGAATCCTAGAGGACTTGTTCCCGCTTTGCGGCATGGCGATTGGGGCTCGTATGAGAGCACCGTGTTGCTCGAATATGTAAGGGTATCTCTCCCTAGTGGTTGGGACTTAGCTAACACGGTTGATAGCTTGAAGATTTGGAGTTCAATCCACCTCTTCTTCCGCCCGGCGATGCGAAGCTACGAGCACATTGCCGGTTATGGTCAGACTATGTGAGTTGACCATACAACCAACCTAACAATTGCGACCCATAGTCTAACAGATATAGATCAATCGCAACATAGTGCCCAGCTTCTACCGCCTCCTTCAAGAGCAGAATCAACAGAAGCAAATCGCGCATGCGGAGGAGCTCCGCAATCACTTCAATACGTTAGTTGGAGCAACTGATCCTCAGGGCCCATTCTTCCTCGGTCCGAATCTCTCGATTGTAGATGTCCAGATTGCACCATGGATTGTCCGTCTGAACCGCGTCCTGAAGCCGTACCGCGGCTGGCCGGACCCAGAACCAGGAAGCCGATGGGGCGCTTGGGTTGATGCGATCGAAAACAACGAGGAGGTCAAGAGAACAACGAGCACAGACGATCTATATCTCGACAGCTACGAGCGCTATGCAGGTAGGTGATCTCTGCCATACCGTGGGTCAAACTAACAAGAACCCAGAAAATCGTCCCAATACTTCCCAGCTTGCAAACGCAATCAACTCCGGGAGAGGTCTCCCCTGAGTATCACCTCGGAACGAGGTTAGTTCAACAACTCCACATAGATGAAGTTGGAAGAAATCCGGCGGAGCAATTCAGGGAGCGATTAAAAATCATAACGCAATGCGCATCATGTAGTAGAGTGTCTAGTGCGTAGTTAAATTGTTCTCCCACCGCGAAATGCCCCAAATCCGCCTCTGCCACTACTATCGGGACCCCGTGGGCTTCGGATAGGCTGGCGCGGAGACTGGGGCTGATCGCTCTGGCTTCTCTCGCCGCTCTGTTGCCTGTCTTTTCGACCATAGGACGAATTGGGTCTAGAGGGAGAGGTGGGGTCGTAAAGTTGCTTCGACTTGCCTGACGCGGAAGACTGCTCTCTCCTGTCTCGGTTGTTGTTGTCTCGCCCATTGCCGCGACCCTTGCCTTTGCCGCGGCCTTCATTTCGGGGTGGTGTTGCGCTGCGAGGAGAAGATGCGCCCGATGTAGGGGCGGACGGTGTCCCGAAAAGTCTTTCACGGACCTCTTCGTACTTGCGCTGTTTCTCCTCCAAATTTCGCTGTGCGATCGCCTGTCGCTCCTCCGGGGTTGGCTCCGGTGTTTTATCCTCGTCTGAGTCGTCTTCGGCGTTGAGATCCAGGAGACCCAGGCCTGCTGCCGCACTAGCGGCGGAAGATGACTGTCGTGTAGCTATATGGGGATTGCGACTAAGGAGAGTGACAGCTGGTTTGAAGTCCTGCTTCAAAGGGACGTTGGATGAGGCTTCAAGAAAGTGGAACGTTTGCGGCGATTCACTGCATGTGCATAATGGTCAGATCAGGTCGCAATATTGAGGATCTGACTTTGTCAACTCACGCCTCTGCCCACAGCTGACGGTTGAATTCTGCTTGCTGGGCTCTGCGTTGGGCTTTGGTAACTTTGGACGACACCTTCTTTTCCGGTGGAGGCGGGGCCGGTTCGGCGTCCAGTTTCTGGCGGAAAATCACTTAAGTCAGATCAAGCGCCAGCCAAGGGAAATGAATAGGGCGAAGAGAGACAAACATCCGCTTGCGATTCCCAGTTATCCTCCCATGCGTCCCCACCCATTGAAAGTTTTGCGGTGCTCATAATGTTGCGACAGGAAATGATCGGAATGTAGGGCAGAAAAATCGTCAGACTCGAATATATAAACGAACGTAGTGGATGCGAAGATCACAAGAAAATTCTGGGAAATGAAAGACAGTCTATAGACCAAAATTGCAAATCCAATGCCCAAATACAGTTCTATAGCTGGGAACTTGTAGTGTGTCTGGCGGCTGTGGTCAGAGGATGGGTTGGGGAAAGGAGGAGGACAAAAACACCGACAGCCGCCGAATTTGGTGGAGAATGGCTGCTCTGCTTAGTTAAGATTAGATATGGCTTTCCCCTCCCACACACGCTTAAACATCTCAATCTTTCTCCAACAGCCGCATCCCCCCACTACCAGAATTGTCCCGTACTTCTAGACGCTTTCTATTCAGCTATAAGCTTGACATTTGTTGGTTCATCATGGCTACAGGTCCGCACACCGCTCCACCCATGTTCCTCCCCTCTTATCCACCCCCGCATTCTTTCCAGTGTTCACCTCCAATATCAGCCTCAAGTCTTGAAATCGCTGTGCTAATTTTGATGCAGATCCCGATGGTGACTCCCAAATGGCCTCTTCTCCTGAATCCCACCATACCCTCTCCGACGTCGAAGACTCGCAGCCCGGTTCCCGCACACCTACTCGTCTCTCCGAAGCCACACACCCGCACTTTGCAGGCGCTTCGGAGCTTTCTCCACCAGGCTCACAGCCTCAGAACACCTCGGCGAGAGGCGACTTTGGTAGTATAATACCCAACAGCGAGTCGGGAACAGCAGGCACGTCACAGCAGCCTGGAGCATCATGGATGAACAAACGGGCGGAAGAAGAGTTTCAACGGGCGATGGAGTATGTCGTTGATCAGGATTTCAACCTTGGTGAGTGACTCTCAACAATTTTCATCTTGTGCCTTGTCGGTGGGCTTTCTTGCTAATGGGGTTCCGAGCACCTCTTCATCTTCCACTGCATTTAGCTGTCCTTGTTGCTAACGTGGTGGATCTTAGATGAGTTTGGAGATCCTTTTGACGAGAGGGACTTGAAGGAGAAACTGTTCTAGATTCATTTACACGCACGGCGTTTGGCGTCCCGTTCTCTTCCCGCTACAGGGGCTGTCCTAGGGATTCGGGGTTGTTGACATGGATGACTTATGAGATACGACTAGCATCGTGGCATTTGTGATCTTCTAATTGGATTGGCTTGAAAGTTCTGCTGTATTGTGCACTTGTTTTCTTCTCACAATGGCCTTTGATTGGCCTGAGTCATGTTCTGGGTGGTCCAAAGCCCAATACACACCACAAGAATCAAACAGTGCAGCATGGATGATGGAAGAATTACCCCAAGCTTTCCTCTAGACCAGCAGACTCTTTGCCATCAGCGGATCATTTCCCTTCAGCAGCTTTGCGAAAGGGCCCAGATCAAAAGGCTTCTGCGGGCTAAGTGTTGGCACGGCAACCAGCCGGGGTTCCAACGGCGACCCAGATAGTAAAACAACATCGAAACTCAAGCGCTTCTCTGCAACTGTTAACGCGCCACGACACTTCGCGACACCGCCAATCTAGCCAGCTGTATTTTGTTCTGCATCATTTAACAAACTCTTATTGTCTTACCATAAGTTCATATTCTCGCGATTCTCCCTTCAATTTCAGCGCCCTTCGACGGTCTCGTGACGATCATTCCTGCGCGCCGTCAAGATGAAGTCAGCGAAACCTTTCCCCGCGCAAATACATTTATGGTAAGTACGGATTGTTTTGATTTCTGTATGGAGCATCATCGGGGACCGGCGATGGAGCGACCGCGCGATACTTTCTACGCAAACGGCACAGGAGAGACCCAGACCCCTTTTCCCTCCATCTCAGACACTGAAGCCTCCCAACCCAACGTGACCGCCACGAAGTCAAACCATGTCACGAGTTGTAGACAGCGCATCTACATGAGACAACTCACTAACAGCGCAACCACGACTCTAGTCCCCTCGACGAAACCGAGATCCATTTCACTCCGATCAAGTCTACAAGCGCACCCCGTATATGGGAGCGCAAGCCATCAACATCGTTCCTAGCGCGTTCCAAGCCGCGGAAAGTGTGGAAGCGGTTTCGGTCTTCTTTCAACAGTATGAAGGCGTTGCAGCAGCTGATAAATCTGGATACGAGTGGGCTAAAGGAGAGCGAGTTTTTACTTGAGATCAACACGCGACGAAACAACGAGGGGCTCCGCGGTGTCAAGAGGCAATGTCTTTCGGTACAGAGGACGATGGATTCAGAGACGGAGGGGAATGCCGTGCGAGGCAGGTCGTTTCTTGAAACGAAATGGGAGTCGGAAGTCCGGAAACGACGTACGTTGCTGAAACGGAAAAAAATAGCGGTGCTTACCGCGGATGGCGACCGTGTTTGCTGACTACCTCATTAGGCAAGCTGCCTGCAGTTTCAATCGATGCGGACGAGCATCTGATTGTTGATGATATGCAGGTTGAGCAGGACGATGTGGACATGGCCGAAATCGGGGCCGCTGCGGGTGGGACCACGTCAACAGATGATATTACTATGCAGAACCCTGAGGCAACCGGCGAATCCCCGATACGTACCCCGGACAGCCTAGATTTCGGGGCAGCCTATCCCGACGCGCTACCTGGTGAGACTCGGCGCCTACCAGCCGGACAGCGTGGGGTGATCGTGAGCATAAAACCCCGCGAAGAGGTCGGCAACGAAGTCTCTACAGTAACGACTACAGGTGCCCTCGAAGGCACAGAAGCGACCGACCATGCATTTTATATGACAACGGCAGATGAGCAGCAGCTCCAACCGAACGTCGCTACGACACCTACCAAATCAGTCCAGGATACGGATACCACCATGACAGCGCCCGTGCAGTTGTCCGCCGAACAGGAGTCGACCCTTGTTCGATCGGCGCTTCGCAGCTCTCTAGGCGGAGAAGATACAGTGCTGCTGAATAACTTCCTGTCCAAAGCCAAAGCAAAGCGCGAAGCCAAGGCGGCCGCAGAGGCCCAGGCAGCGGTAACAATCATCGCACAGGACCCTGAAGAGAACGAGGAGCCGCAGCCGCAGCCGCAGCTGCAGCCGCAAACGCAGGTTACTGTTGGAATTCCTACCCCAGAGCGTCGGGTGCTAGAGGATCTAGATACCAACTCGCCATCGCCTCAAAAATCACCATCTAAGCCGACCGAGAAGGGCGACAATGCAGACGAAAACGGTTCCAGCAGCCCTGGCGCTCGTCGAAGCACGCGAGTGAGATCGCTCCGTCGAGCAGCTGCTCCGAACGCTTTTCGGACTACGCTCTCTCTGCGTAGGGCGAAGGGCAATGAATTCGTCTTTCTTCAGCGGACAGAGGCGCAAGAGCTCGCTCTGGTCACGAAACGCAACACTGCTAAGAACAAGGGAGAGTCTCTGCAACCCAAGATTACGCTGCAGAATTTATTGCGACAGGCGTCAGAGGCATGCCCTACGTCAGGCGAAAGCAGTCACCGGCCAGCCGGCAAGCCCAAGAAAAGTGTCTCCTGGAATGACGAGCGGCTTGTCGAATTCGAAGGGGACGCAAGCGACAGCGAAACGACCAGCAGCCGAGGCGCCAAAACCACGACAACAAAAACTCCCGATCAAAAAAGGGCAGCCAGTAGTCGCAATCCTGAGTCGCAGGCGTCGCTTGCGAGTGGTGGTGAGAAGACTGCAGCTGCAGTGACTACTGCATCTCCTACTGCAGCACCTCGGGGCCGGCGTGTGCGGCGGTTGGGACCACCGAAGCCACTCGACTCCACCTCTTTCGACCCGAGCAGCACGGCGTCATCACCGTTGTCGTCCAACACTGCGAGTCCGATTGCAAAGCGTAAGAAATTAACGCCCAAGTCGCCTAAGTCCATGTTGCCAAAGGCGCCTTCTACCATGAGCACCTCCAATATCGAACGAACATCGCTGCTGAGTGGTGGGCGCTCCGTCAAGACGAACCTGCTCAAGGTCAATGCGGGCTCGACGCCGATGCCGAGACGAGTTCGTCGAGCTTAGCCCTTTTTATTATCTTCTTTTGTCTCGATCTGTTGATTGGACGTGACTATTTTTGTTTGTGTAATTGTAAATATGTTCCTTCGTTGGCTTCGGAGTTGGAGGACAGGACCGGAGTTGGGCTGCATTGGCTTCCACAGTTAGCTTTCGTGATACCAATTGTTCGAATCCATCTTCGTCATTGCGTGCTTCCGTCAGAAATCTCTCGTCTTTTGTCTTGTTTTCCTCAGTAGCGCACGGATCTCCAAAGTAAATACCTCGATTCGTCGCTCGTTGGTCACTTTCCTGGTTATACAGCAACGGATAATAAGATCTGCAGGGACAACAGGACCAACTTTCCGTTAACAGGGTTTTAAGCCTGTGAAAAACTGAAAATTCAGGCTCATATGTCCAGGTTGTTCCCGACGATGCTGAAGCTTTTTCTTCGCATTTTCTCGTCTGCTGACCTTGCTCCGTTGGATATCGAGGTAAATGCTCTTCTAAGAAACCCGCTTGGAGGAGGCAGCAATCAGCACCCCGCAAAAGCCACTCAGCGTCATCGCATCCATCTCTCTCACTAATCCCGGCTGTGGCTTAAGCTAGCGAGAAACGCTTCCCTGGGCTCCCCGACGCCCGAGCCATATGTAGCCTGCATCTCGCAGAAGCAAAAAAAAAAATCAAAAAAAAAAAAAGAGATCGACATGTAGGCTAACCACGACGTCTATGCTTGACTTCAAGTTCCCAATCAAGAGTCAACATCACCAGGCCTTCCTTCATCCCTCCAAACACCGGTTTCAGGGTTTCCCTCTGTAGATCAACAAAAAACAGGGCTCCAACCCCAACCTTGCACCCGCGAGATTTCTCCGCGCCTATCGATATACCTCTTTGTGCCCGAGGTCAGACCATCCGCTAAGAATGGCGACACATGCAGATAAACAATGCACTATGATATCAGATTCTCGGATCTCCTCCCTTCCCACCGCAGGTTTGGGAAGTCGATTCTGCAGGCTTTGTCTCCATAGCTTTGCAGGGTCGGGTCGAGTCGAGTCAAGCCGAGTTTAACGCGAGACGATGTCGTAGTAGTATGTCTGATGGAGTGCAGGTAGGTAGTGGCGGGCTCCAGCGCCGAAAGGTGCATGCGTATACTGCATTCTGCATCTGCAGCCGCAAGGCGAAGCAAAGCACCATCTTTCCCTGGATTGCCACCATTTAAATCCCAATATAACCGTCCCTCTCAAGCTCCTATCTACCAAACAAGCAGCGACTATATGATCACCATGATCGACATGTATATCCCATCCTCATAAGAGCCAATTAAGCACCGCTTAGTCCAGACGGGCAGTTCCGTAGGGAAGGTTTGCCTAAGCCTGGCGGCGCAAGAACTCTCGAGTTCGGCGTGCATGTGGCTGCAGAGTCGGCTGTGCCTGGTAATCTAAATCCCTGCTCTGGCGTTTGGTTAGGGGGACTGCCGAGGGGGGTCGTGGTTGGTCTGAACCTGGCCGTTTGGCTTTTGGAAGGGAGGGATGGAACGGAGGCTTAATTGAATCTATTAAGGTATTAGCTGAGTTGAAAATAACGGATTATATACAGACATCGAACCATGCATGATGAAACAAACGTCCCAATCCGAGTCCATGTCAAAATGCCCGTCCGGCTGTCAAAATAGATCTCCTCTCGCTCGACCTTCTCTATACTCAGATTCAATCGGCACTCTCTAATCCCTACAAACCCGGTATCACCCACGCTTTCCCGCGAAGTTCCCTCGGGTAGTATGGAATGGACGATAATTATCTCATCCTGCTCTCATGCGGAGAACACAACCCTCCGGACTCCAACAACCTCTCCATAGTGAGCCCCACCAGGCTGATACATGAACGCCCGAAGGCAAGCCACCACCACTACCGCCGCCGCCGCCGCCTGCTCCTTGGCCCGGGAACGCGCCATAACCTCTTTGGAAATAGCAAGGGGAGGGAGAGGCTAATTAGGGTTGTATCCACCAGCCGTTCTTGGACTAGGGCTTGACTGGATTTGTCCACCGGTGCATTGTGATTCCGTGATTTTCCGAGCGCAACGGCGTTTCTGGAGAAGGAGGAGTGGGAGTGGACTATGGGAGGCTGTAGGCGGGAAGGGGAAAGCGGAATTACGTCATTGGCATGAGCGACACCACCAGAGATGGAGGACTGTCCTCCGTCTTGCTGTGACTCTTGTATCCACATTTGGTGCTGTGTACCTACACATTATTTCTGCGCTACAGGCTGCGAATTTATTGGTTCCGACCTTGCTCGTATTCATTTTACTGTTCGACGTTTACTGTTGTACACAAAAGTCGTAACCGAGATACAATGCATTCTAAAATTTGTTTCTATTATTTCAGATTTCGGACATGCTTGACCGGTCCCTGGCACGCTTTTCCCGCTCGGGCTCACATGCTCTCCTGCTCCATTGGTAGGCAGTAATACCGAGGACAGGGATGAATGAGCTGTGAGCTATGACCTGCATAACGGAGCGGTTTCGCCAATAGCTATCTCAGAATTCTTCCCTCCGGGAAATCTACGCCGACAGGTTCTTGGCAGTCTCCTCAGGCCACACGTCGTAGCCAAAGGTGTCCTTCATGTTGACGAAGCGGAAGTGACGGCCCTCGGCGACCTTGTTGACGGCCTGGTAGTCGGCTTCGGACAGATCGATGCTCTTGAAGTTGGACTCGATGCGCGAAGGGTTCGAGCTCTTGGGGAGCACGACGTATCCACGACGCAGACCCCACGCAATCAGGACCTGAGCCAGAGTGTTTCCGCCCTTCTTGGCAATGTCATTGAGAGTCGCGTTTTCGCTAACGCGCTCGCCGGTGGTAGGCACTTGGTTCTGAGAGCCCAGAGGGGAGTAGGCCTCGGGCAGGATGTTGTGCTTGAAGCAGTACTGGACGAGCTCCTCGTTGGGAAGGAAGGGGTGAATTTCGATCTGGTTGACATGAGGAGTGACCTTGGCGTGCTTGGACAGCTTCTCGAGGCCCTCAATGGTCCAGTTGGAGACACCGATGGAGCGGGCTTTCTTGTCTGCGTAGATCTTCTCCATGGCCTGCCAGGTGGGCTCGGGGTTCTCGGTGAGGTCCTTGAGGATCACGTACTACAGGGGTTAGCTTGGGCCCCTCGAGCAAAAAGGGCAGAGCAATTACCTTGCCGTCAGGGCCAATCTTGGGCTTCTCATGGCCATCCTTCTCGGCGGCGATGGGCCAGTGGACGAGGTATAGGTCAACATAGTCGAGCTTGAGCTTCTTCAGGGAGTCGTCGATGGACCAGAGGACGTCCTCGTAGCGGTGCAGGTGGTTCCACACCTTGGTGGTGATGAAGATGTCCTCGCGCTTGACCGAGGGATTCGCCTTGAGGAAGTCGGCCACACCGTCGCCAACCTCGCCTTCGTTGAGGTAGTACCAGGCGCAGTCCAGGTGCCGGTATCCGACCTCAAGGGCCTTGACGACGGCCTTGTAGGCCTCGCCCTTTGCGCCCTCGTCGGCGAAGGTACCAAAGCCCACGCCGGGGATAGTGACGCCGTTGCTGAGCTTGAAGGTCTTTCCAGAAGACATATTGAGTGGTTCTTTGTGCAATTGAGATGGAGAAAAAGTTCTAGGATGCAAAGAAGAAGCAAGGGGAAAGGGAGGGGAAGAAAAGCGAAGTCGCAGTCTGTCGGTGCTATGACGAAGGGTGGGGTTGAGGGACGCGGTGGGCAGGAGGGGTTGTGGCCGTCTGGCTGTTTTTATCTAACACTACCTGAATGCGGGCAATTTGCCTACGGACCTGGTCCGGAATTAGGGTTAATTTATTTTCACATGCAGTGCGGCAATGATCACCTCCTGCGATGTCTTTTGACTTTGATTCTGTCTCTGTGCACAAAGGACAGAAGATGAGTGTCCGACACCCATGTCCGACCCCACCACAACTGAGCTCCCCATGAGGCCATCGCCAGTGTAAGAAAAGGAAATTATTCAGAACGAAATGACATCAGAGTCCGTTTTTTTGATCGTCATCGGCTCCATCGATCTGTGGCTGGTCCACGGGTGGAATTCCCACACGTGCCAATCAGCAGCGCCAATTGGCTCCGCTGTTTTGAGCCCTATCCAATCATCGTGGTTCCCATCTCCATGCGGGACCCAGGAGGATCATTTCTTGGTGTCCTGTCTGCGCGCCGAAATTTGTAAAACGCAGCTGCTTAATTTCAAAAGACTCTGAGCTCGATAACGAGTGCTACCTTCCGCATCTCACGCAGAGACTGTTGCAGGCAGTCGACTGATAGCGGCCACACAGCTGATGGGATAGCTTATCTCTCTGATAAGCCCGTGGGAAAGCACGAGGCACCATCTCCTGCGGTCTTTGGCTCAGGTAATCTCCGGGTATCAAGGCCTGTAAATTACTTATCCACAGCAAGACTGCTGTGAAGGCGGTTCCAGTGGATAAGAGCGGCCGCCAGCTAATGATGATGGCGAGAATCCTTGGGATTCGGAATGAGATGATGATACAAGGGCCCTCCTTGGGTGGAGCCTGCTAGCTAGAACTGAATAATAGGGAAAAAACACCTTTTTGGTTGGCATCGATGCGATGTGGCCGCCACTGCGACATTCACGCTGGACATTTATTAGCTATCAGCCTCCCTCCTTTGTTTGACTTTTTTTTACTATCTCTCAGCTTCTCTCTTCCCCTGTCTGTAACAGCAGCCTCTCCTCCCATCTTCCGAGACCTTCTTCTCTCTCACTCTGAAGCGGAAGCTGTCCACTTGTAGTACTCCTGCTCTCAAGTGATATCATCCCTCCATCTCCACCCCTCCTCCGTCTTTTCTGGCTGTCAATTGCACTTTGCACACAGCACAATGCCTCGTTTCGAAGATTCTGATTTCGGCGTCGAGGCCCAACCTACTGCGCCTGGTTCTAGTGGTGTCGCCCCCGATGCTCGCTCTCCCAGAGACCGCGGCAGCCTGGCCGGCTCTCTGCCCATTCCCAACGATGCCGGCAACATCACTGAGATTCCCGCCACCAGAAGCTCCATCAGCGATGCTGCTGCGTTCATGCACAATCTGAGCTTGTCTCCTTCCACCAGAGATCGCCGTGGCTCGCGCAACTCGTTTGGCACTTCTCTCCCCATTCCTCGCTCTCCCCGCATTTCTCGACTTTCATCAGTCTACACCGCAGATGCATCCTCCGTCTCGCGCGACATCCTGGCTTCTCAGGTCCAGGACATGTCCAAAGAGAAGGTTGCCGCCGCAAAGAACATGGCCTTTGCTTTTGACATTGACGGTGTGCTTGCTCACGGTAACGAGCCCATTGAGGAGGCAAAGGAGGCTCTCCGCATGCTCAACGGTGACAACGAGCTTGGTATCAAGATTCCTTACATTCTCCTGACCAATGGTGGTGGTAAGACCGAGGCTGCCCGCTGCCAGCAGCTCTCTGAGATTCTTGAGGCCCCCATTTCCACCGACCAGTTCATTCAGTCCCACACCCCCATGCAGGCTCTGTCAGAGTATTATGATACCGTTCTCGTTTGCGGTGGTGAGGGCCAGAAGATCCGTGAGGTTGCCGAAAACTACGGCTTCAAGAATGTCATCCACCCCAAGGACATCCTCGCCTGGGACCCTACTATTTCTCCCTGGAGGAGCTTCTCTGAGGAGGACCGCGCTGAGGCTAAACCCCGTGACTTCTCCAAGATCAAGTTCGACGCCATTCTTGTCTTTGCCGACTCCCGCGACTACCAGACTGACATGCAGCTCATCATCGATCTGCTGCTCGCTGAGAACGGCAAGCTTCTGACCCGCGCCAAGGACCCCGTTTCCTCTCGCATCCCCGTCTACTTCTCCCAGGGTGACTTGGTCTTCCCTACCGACCACAAGGGTCCTCCCCGTCTCACTCAGGGTGCCTTCCGTATCTCAATTGAGGCTCAGTACAAGACTCTGACTGGCGTCGACCTTGAGCGTGTTGTCTACGGTAAGCCCGAACGCGCTACCTACACCTACGCCGATGAGGTCCTCCGCTCGTGGATGGAGCAAATCCACAACCAGAACACCCTCCCGCAGAACATCTACATGGTCGGTGACAACCCCGCCTCTGACATCTGTGGTGGAAACATGTACGGCTGGAACACCTGTCTCGTCCGCACCGGTGTCTTCCAGGGCGGCGACAACGACGAGCACAACCCCGCCAACTTTGGTGTCTTCCCCAACGTGCTCGAGGCCGTCAAGGCCGCCGTCCGCAAGGAGCTCGGCCAGGAGTTCAAGCTGAAGTGGAACCCTAAGGTCAACCCCGTCCTCCATGGCAACAACTCCTCCGCCGTCGAATAAACGGTTTCCTCTCCTTTGCACCCTTGAAATGACAAAAGAATGATTTGGCGTTTGGTCTTTGCACGACATCATGTCGCACCCTTGCTTCTTCCTCCATGTTAGACGGACACGGATACGATTGCTTTTTTCATGTTATGGGATTATGGGTTTGGACTACTGATATCCACTGTGCCCTCGCTGTGTAAGCGTCTTTTAACCTACACGACTTCTCTTCAAAGCGAGTGGACCTTGTTCATGGTTTACAATGGGTTGTGATTCTATGAACAATCTTGTTTTGAGTTTCTTTCACTTTTTCCGTTCCACTTGATGTGATGATGATACAATAAGAATCGGACCAATAATGTCCCCTTTCCTCTACTGTTTTTCCTTTCTTTCTCCAACTGATTCAAAACTTTACTGCATCTTCTTTCCTAAACTAGAAAGGAGCGAACCCAAATAGACTAGGAGAAAAGATCAAATGAAAAAAAAAAAAAAAAATTTTCTTGAATCGAATCCTTGCGTCCTCCCTGCCGTCGTCTCCGGTTAGTCGTCTCCCGAGTCGTGACGCCATCTTGATGCCAAATTATGGGTCCCCGGCCCGGTCTTACATCTCGCTTCCACTCCTGCACCTCCAGAACTAGTACTAACTGGGCTGGTGCGGCATCTGAGGTCAACTAGCCACTTATGTTGTAGATTAGATTAGCGGGCAAAGGACAGACTTGCCCGGTTCGTTACGGGGTGTCTCAAACCATCCGACTCGTGGCAACTTTATTTGGGAAAGGTGTGCAAAAACTTTTGCTTGGAGTTCGGGATGCGCCGGCGGCAATCTCTCGGGATGTCCGATGGACGGGTATCGTTGGGCTTGCTTGGATAGTATTGGGAGCCAGGTTGCGAGAGGGAAAAAAATGCGAATAGGTGCTCCGTAAATCCTACACTATCTATAATGTATCGACTCGTTTCTCTGGAGATAGTCCCAAGATATAGATGACGTCTGTGGTGGATATATATCGGGCCGGGTCAACGACTATACAAATCCACCGGAGCATCGTCTACCGGCTCCTGCAACACATCGTTTCGGAGTACCCGAGCGGCTCCATCTTTCCGACAGTAACATTAATAACCAGGTACCATGCATCCCTGCTCACCGGTGCCTCGATTGAACATCGAGTGCACACTATCCGATAGTCTGCCGGCCGGCAGCAGGCATCCGTCAAAGTACAGGGGATACGGGCCGCAAGTCCGAGAGGAATGTATCTCACTGCCAATATATCTATAGAATTGCTGTTTCAGTAAAAGAAGATTATACACAAGGAGAGGCACCTTTGAGTAGCTTCAGTGCACCTTTCATCCGTGTGGTGTAAACAAACACCCTAACCCAACGTCCCGACGTTCCTCCGTATTGAAGGCCTTTTCCGAAAGCAGCGATATAAGGTTTTAGGCTATAGTGTCACAAATTGGGAGGGGGGATATCTCCATTCCTCGATGGTCTAACGGTCATGATTTCCGCTTGTCAGGTGTATAAATTGCTCCACAAGCGCGGGAGACCTGGGTTCGACTCCCAGTCGGGGAGATTTCTTTTTCTTTTTTCCTCCGTTGAGGTTTCCAGCGTGGTGGGCTGGGGCCTTTCTTCTTTGTAGATGGGAGTAGAGTGCGGAGTAAGATTAGTAGTTATCTGAACAGCGATTTAGTCTGATATTCCCGTAGCCAAAGGTACTCGCTCAATCTCCGAGATATTAGAAGCATGGATTGGCAACAGTACTAGAAGAGAGGGTTTATTCCTAAAAATAGATTCAAATTTGAAGTATAAAAGGTTAAAGTTCGCCAGTCCTCCTTGTCTTTAATAGCTGGTCATCGTCTTCTACGTTCCTTCTCTATGCTCGGAGCGAAAACTCAACCTTTTCCTGAACTATGGTACGTCCCCCCGGGAAACAGAACCCGCACGCGAATAATGTCAGAAATATAAACTTTTTGCGTAAAGTCCTCGATGGTCTAACGGTCATGATTTCCGCTTGTCAACTTTAGCAAGCTACAAGCGCGGGAGACCTGGGTTCGACTCCCAGTCGGGGAGGCTTTTTTGCTTGTGCCAAAGCTTTTTTTTACCCTACTCTCTCTCACTACACATGGTTTTATCACCTTTCACTCGCTTTTTCTTTGTTTAGTCCCCATTAAGCGTCAAAATAGCTGCCATTTGCGGCCTCATGGATAGCAATCCCCTCAGCGTTGTAGAAGCACTTTACCCTTGTACCCTCCAGCCTAGAATTGCTTGGGATATAGTTCCCTTGTAAGGCGATCTTTTCATTCCGTCGAAGCATATATCAGGATATGATACACCAAGCAGCTAGGCTATGCATATGCTCTAATCGGCCCTATTAACTCTCTGCCTACTACTCCCCTCACCAGCACCCGCACTCGAGCTCCCGCTCGCCGCCGCCGCAGCAGCCTCACTCTCCAACCTGCGCCTTAAGCTCTCAAAGCCACCACTCGCCTCGCCTTCTCCCCTACCCAGCCTCGAGAAAGAAAACGAACTCCCTTCCTCCCCAACAACCCACCCGGGCACCCTCCATCCGGAGCTTCCGCTCCCCGCCGCCAGGGGCAGGACATCTGCGCGCCAGGTGACACCGACGATCCAGCCTATGGCACTCGGCAGAAGCATGTAGGGGAACTGCGAGAGGGCGAGCTGTGCGGCGACGAGGTAGGTTGTGGATTTGTCCGATAGTGAAATGGTGAGGGACTTTTTGGGCCGGGATGCTGGTGGTGGTGGCGTTGGTTGCGAGGGCGATGAGGTCGCTGGCGTTGGTGCGGACGGAGTAGGTGAGGTGGTAGAGATCGTGTAGCGGTATGTTGAAGGTATGGAGGCGTGGTACTGGGCGAGGAGGGCGAAGATCGTTGCCGTCGGTCCGGATGGGAGGTTGTTGATTCTTCCCAGGGAGAGCGGTCTCAAGACCAGAGCCAGGAGAAGAGGCGGGAGGAGCGTTGTGTACGGCAACGTCGACAGGATAAATGTCTATAGACGGTGATGTTAGCATCGTTCATCCGTTGATTCAAGGTATAATTTAGCGCAAAAACAGATGGAGAGTTGAGCAGTAACACTTACAGCCATTTTCCGCGCCCCCCACGCCCGCTCGACGACACGAACATGGTAGACCAACAACGCGCCAAAGAGTGCCTCAGTCGAGTTCGTAAACCCGGCAATTTGCCAGATCAGCGCGCGCCAGAATTGCCCGTAGGGGAAGAAGTGCGGGGAGACGTAGATGGCGGGGACATGTTTGATGTCGAAGATGGAGAGGGCGATAGAGGCGGCGATTGTGTAAATTAGGAGAAATCTCGTGAGAGGGGTGTTTGTCAAGCCGCTTGTTTGCATTGCGATGTGCTGTGTCTTGGCTGAGGAGGGCGGATAGTTGTTTGGAAATGGGTGGTTGTCAAAAGTGGTGGTGGACACGTTGCGGAGCCGCCGTGATTAGGGGCGAGAGGCCTCGGCATGCCGATGCTAACTTATACTAACTTTTGTACGTACTCTGTAGATAGGTGCCGGTTACACTTCAAACAATTCCCCGAAAGAGGTCATGGTATCCAGTTGATTCATAATGTACTAAGTATTGGTAGGATCTATGTTCTTCGTCTCCTCAGCCAAGGCCTCCTTATACCGAGTCAGGGCTGTTTCCAAGGCCCGTATTGTTGGCCCCAATAGTCGCTTCACGACCTGCTCTCCTCCTGGTATGCTGTCTAGATTTACCCGCAGCCTCTTTTTCGTCGCCTGTAGCACCTCGCGTGCATGCTGCTTTACCTTGTTTACTTCCACCTGGCGCTCCGCTTCTGCATCTTGAGCGACGGCGTTGATGCGTTCCAAGGCGCGGTTCAACGACTCGACGAGTGACGCGACTTCGCCTGCGCGCTCTGGGTTTCCAGATAAAAATGCCTGCCAGAATTGATGCAGGAACTCTGTAGTCGTAGCGTGTGTGAGAGCCAGGCGGTCGTATAACGCCGATGACAATCCATATGTGTCGGAACTTGCCGAAACTTGTGCCTGAGCACGGCGGTCTTTGATGATGTTGAGTATCTGCTTAGACGCTAAATGCCGCTGCATCCGTGAGCTCGTTTTGGGATCTTCTTCCTCATCGTCTTCTTCCGGGTCGACTAGTTTGCCGAGCGGCGCGGAACCGTCGTTTCGGAAATTCTGCTCCAGCGTACTGCGCAGACTCTGTAATATCTTTTCCGGATCCTGCTGCTCAACCAATCGTTTTTGCTCGTCTTCTGCGAGCTTGGCCGCCGAGAAGAACCGGTTTTGATCTCGGATGTTCAACAGAATGCGATTTTGCTCTTCGTCTCCACGTAAATCACGTAGTTTCAGCTCATCATACGTCCCGTCGTCTAGCTTGCCAATGGGTGCCGATGGAGCTCGATCAGCGGGAGCGACATTCGCCATAATCTTTTCACTCAGAGTATTTAGTGTGCGGATGATTGGCACCTTTTCCACGGCGGACGGTCTCATGTCCAAGTCTGGTCGGTTTCCCCGACGCTGGCTGTTATTGCCTTCATTTCCCTCTAGGTCAAGGAAATGCGGCACATGTACCTCACGCGGCAGGTTCCCGTGTTCGTCTGCCTTGAGATACTTATCTAGAACGGCGTCTGTCGCGTCTGTCTCAGTGATTCGTTCGCCGCGCAGCTTCTTGAATAGGCGACTCTGGAAGAATCGTGACCAAAATTGTGATTCGCTAAGTTTTGGCACGTTCTCATCATACACCCGCTTGACAAGCGGATGCTGGTTGAAGATCAGTTGGATCTGCTCCTTGCTGATATTCATTTTCGTCACATTATCTTCCGTCCGTGGCTTTAGCGTTGAAAGGACGTTGTAAGAGCCCCGTGTCTGTGATCGCTCGATAGCGTGCGCGCGCAGTATATGCAGCCGCGTTGACCAAAACTGCGTCATGAACTGGCCCGCTGATAATGTATCGGGTTTTGTATGTAGCGACTCCATGAACATATTCTGTAGGTTTGCATCCGCCTTCAGCAACGACTGCTGCAGTTCTACATCAGTCCTGAGCCGTTTATCGTCATCCCACCAGTTCTTCCCTGTCCCTGCAGACGAGACAGCGCTCGCTATTGCCATGGCTGCCGACACTCCCCCACTCCCTTCCCCAGATGTTGCGGCCGGAGTCGGGGTCGCTTGCGCGGATTTTGCTGCCTGTATTGCCGCACTTAGAGCATCTTTGATGGCGTCTGCTTCGGCACGGGCGTTCGCGCTAGCCGTGAATGAGAAAATG
Organism: Aspergillus baeticus; assembly: GCA_027569055.1. Lineage (NCBI taxonomy): Eukaryota > Fungi > Ascomycota > Eurotiomycetes > Eurotiales > Aspergillaceae > Aspergillus > Aspergillus baeticus. The sequence goes on along the minus strand of JAPDEI010000011.1, from coordinate 780,873 downwards.
TATTGTTCGGGGGGCGCAGAGGGGTTATTCGGGGGTAGGACGAAGATCTTGAGCATGACTTTCGGGCTACTTGCGGGCGTCTGTTGTAAATCTGTAACTGTTAACAGCTTCCCTCGACTCGACCGAGCAACAAAATAAAGACAAGAGAAACGTACTCGTCACTTGGGCCACAGGGATCGTGATGGTTCCAGAAGCTCCGCCTGCTGCCGGAATCCAGGATACCGACTGGCGGTCTGGTGACATCGTCAAGGTGCCATCTTTCTTCTTGTACGCCGCCGACCCGCTCGGAGGTGCCATCGTGATTTAACTCGACAGCGTCCACTGTCCTGGGCGGCGCAGAAAAATCCACCCATCGGGAGAAAAGTCCCTACTGGATGCACCGGGTGAGACTCGGGGAAGGTCAAAAGCCTTCAGGAAGAGACGCGTGTTTGTGGAAGGTTGTGACTTCAAAGAGAGGCTGAGAATTTGGGACTGGAGCTGTTGAAAATCGCAGCACGTGACTGGGCTAGACTCTGATTTGGGCTGATCCTGCCAGTTCCTTAAGAGAACACTTACACCTAACTTTTACTTGCTTCGCTTCTTTCATTTTAATAGTTCATCATAGATCAATACCCTAGCTAACCTCATATAAATCTTAAATTCAAGCGATATGGAAGCAAAAACGAAGAACAAAGGCGATGGATAAAGCTAATCGAACAGACCCAAACCTCTTCAGCTAACATCAATATGCCATACGCCTGGAATGAATCTTGCTTCGCTATGCAGCCAAAACAAACCCACGCTTGATCATGACATGAAAGAGCGCCGCTCACTTTTGTGCCGTGAAATCATAATCGGAGAAGAGAGTCCCGCCCAAAACAAAACACAGACGGAAATAATAGGACATGCAAGAATCGATGGGTATAATATCAACTCATCCCACAAAGAAATCAGGCCATTCCATGCACTTCATCTCTTGAACATGTAGTGCCCATAGAGCCCGCCTACGTCACCAACGGCAACGGGGATTTTCCTCATTCCCCACCATCTAGCTCCCATTTTCCAGCAGCGAGAGCCGTCGTCGATCGCAATATTAGGCATAGACGCGGGGTCACGAACGTACCATCCGCGACGGCCTAATTCACGAACTGTCCAGTCAGGAGAGGTCTTCGTGTTCTTCGGCTTCTCGCGCAGTGGTGTGATCAGCTTATCGCTGAATTCGACGACCTGCAGAGGATAGGTCTGCTTCGAGAGCAATAGACAAGCGTTGGTGTTGAAAACAACCCCCACTGATAGACTCGAAATCTTTGTGAGATCAAGATAGCAAAGAGTAGGTGGCACCCACACTGCAGATTCTAACGCCGACACGTCCTCGCTGACAGGTTGAGAAGGAGTGAAGAACCGGTTAAGGTCCTTTGCAGACAGATCCGCGGAGCTTAGACCCAGTTCTTCCAGATGCTTGGTCAACGGAATTAGAGCATCGGTATGAGCTGATGAGACTTTCGCACCGCCAAGATTGAGGGAACGAAGAGACGTGGGAAGCTTCGGGAGCAGCCTGTGCACATCTTCCTCCTCCAAAAGCCTGTACCGAGAGGCGTCGGTCATGACATTGAGGAAGACCAAGGAGTCGCACACAGCCGGGTGTGTGGTCAGGAATTCCACCACCTCCGATCCGCGCAGTCGAATACACCGTGAAAGGCTCAAGTGGGTAATCCTGGCGGTCTCTGGGATTGCGAACAATGCATCCTCGCTTATCTGAGTGTGTGTGACGTCGAGATGAGTCAAATTGATCAAGCGAGGAAGGAGGACCTCGAATGAAGAAGGCGGAATTCCACTGCATTCGTGAAGGGAGACTCGTCGAAGATTGGGCAATGTTAGGGGAAGTCCCGCGCCAAAAGTCAAAGCCTGTTGGAAAAGAGCTGAGAATGATGAGGAGCTGCTGCCGCAAAAGTCGATGGCATGTAGGTTAGGGAGACCCGTGAACAGCTTGGCAATCACTTCCAGGCTAAGATCGCCCTCAAGGTGCTCCTGGAGTAGACATTCCTTAAGGTTCGGTAGGAGGTCGAGAAAAGCCAAAAGCGTCTTCGAGGTCAAGTTCTGGATTTCCGAGTTCATCTGTTTCGTCCGTCCCAAACCAACCGAGGTGAAATGAGAAAAGTCGAGGCGCCGGACCAGGGTGCCCAATGCTGGATACTGTGACATGTGATTGAGAGCCTTGGAAAAGATTATAGAGTGTGGGAAAGTCATATTCCTGTACAACACGCTGAGAGTTGCGGCGTGCAACGTCTTCGACGTAAGGAGGCAGGCAACCAAGTCCACATTTCGGGGGGTATAACCATTTGGAGGAACATCTAGTGCCAAGTGTGATATGATTTGATCTACACCATTGGTTAGATAAAAGGACAAGCTTGGCGACTGAGAGTAACCTTACCAAGAATCTCGGGGGGTAGTTTCTCTAGAAGGGAGGAACCCGGCTCTTGCTTCTGTTCCTTTGGCGCAGGTGTCTTGTTGGTTGGTGTAGGGGTTGCTTCCCAGGCCCAGCCGCGAGCACTTGCATTTCCAAGGGCCCGTAGATCGCTATAGCTTCTGCTTAGGCTTTTCCCGCCTAACCGAATCTGCTTCCACCCAAGGAAACCTCCGCATGGACAACAGAACTCTGGTGTGTGCTGCATATCGAAGGCGTCCAGTTTCGGACGTTCCTTATGAGGTTGATCAAGGTGTGTATCCACAAAGGACTGTGCGATTCCTATATCTCGACGTTAGAGACAACATAAGTTACTAGGCGACTACCTACAGCTGGGATAATCCAACCACATATCTGTAGGTGAAGGCGAGGGAACCCGTACCGTCAACGTCCTCTTTGATAGAGCCAAACGACTCACGACGGCTGCTAGCCTTGGATTGATTGGGAGAGGAGCATGTGGAGTGAGGCGACGAGTTGCGAGAATGAGCGGCAGGAGAAGCGTTCCTCAGAGGAGCAGTTGAGAGAGAGGGTTTGTGAATGGGAAGCGACGGAGAGGTTGTAGCGGCGGACATGGTGGAGAGCAGCTAGAGCCAGGCCCTATATAAGCGGACAGCTCCCCCCTCTCAAAAAGGCAATTCACAGCAGACTCAAAAAAGGTTACGAATCAAAATCAGGAGATTTTGTAGGAAAATCAGACGGTGGGTTGAGGGCAGGGGTTGAAAAAGCTTTTCTTTCCCCAGATTCCCACCGAGCTCTTTTGAGGCAGGTCTCAGCTGGCGAGAGGAGCCAAGCAAGCGGCGTGAGGGGACAGGTGAAGCTGTTAGTCACAGAATTGGAGCAGATGGAACAAAGGCTCGCTCCGAATGGATGCACTATCGAAAGGGATGGGTCCGAGAAGCCGGAGAATGACAAACAAGAGTGCCGTGTAATCGAAGGGATGCCGGAGAGTGGTCAGTTGCGAGCAAGAGGACCGGAGCGGAAGCGAGAAGATGGATAGAAGGGCTGGTGTGGGAGTGGAAGAAGCTGCGCGGTGCAGGCGGATTTTTCTGAGGTTTCTATGAAGTAATAATGTAACCAGTTGAAACGGCTCTTGTGGAAACGATGACAGGTTGTTTGTTCTGCTTCAAAGTCCCATGGAAATGTTTTACGTGAGAGGAAAATAAGTTGGAAAGCTGAAGGAAAGCTTTTTTTTTATTTGGAGGCGAAAGACTCGAGAAAAAAAGGTGATGAATGCGGCGAACTTTTGGATGGGTGGCACTGTTTACTCTGACTCAACAAGCACCAAGACCCCGGTAATCAACAGCTCTCTGGCGTCTATAGATCCCTGATTGCCCGACCTCCTTTGTAGTTCTTTCTTCCTGCATACTCAAGCATCGTGGCTAGCGCAGTTCTTTGCAACGGTGATTTGATCCCGGTCGGCAAGGCGACTTTTTGCTTTTTCTGGAAATGATCTAGTTTTGATACTTTTTCAATCGCAGCCAGCTATTGCACAGTCATTTTCCTCTCGAGTTTGGGATTCTGGTCAGATGATGACGGCTCTGACGGCCGATTTCTGACCTGGACGCTCAGGATATCGGAGCACTTGACCAGCTTGCTCATCGTTGATGAGATCTGCCAACTCGCATACATATTTGACGTAATGGAAAAGCAGGAACTCGTGACCACAAACGCTAGGAAACCGTCCTTGGCGGTACGTTGAGTACAGCGGTGTCTTGAAACTTTCGACCATCGTAACCTATAACCCAGCAATTGACCTCCACTGAAGGTGATTGTATGCCTATAATCCTGTGGAGGCCAAAAGCGACCGCTCTCTATGTGTTGCCCTGCTTTTTCTGCTCCTTTTGCAACCGTTTGCTTCAAATCCCAGAAGCATCGTCATTTAATATTACAGGGCTATGTACCGGGAAAACAGAAGGCGAATTCCCTTGAATTCCTTTAGGTAACATATTCTTTCTCTCCCGTTCCTATTTGCTCGCGGGGTCCCGTGACCCTGTCCCGGACTCCCGGGGGCGCTGAGTTGGAGGCCGGCGAGGCGGGCTTGGGGATCCTCGTCATCGCCCGCCGCCTTTCCAGCTTCCTCCCTCCGTCAATCATCGTCGTCCAACTTTCCCCGGACTGCATGATCAGCAACCCCTGGCAACAAACTTTACCTGTCCCCCTCTCCTTGCGCACATGGGAGCTAAGTCCCAATCTGACTGGGTCCAGATCCATTCCAGAACCTCCGACTACCGCTGCCGTCCGGCTCGGCACACACTCCGAAGGTCCTTCCTTCGCCCAACTCGCTTCGTCAGCGCAGCTCTCATGGCTCTACGTCACAAGGAAGGAATTTTCCGTGGAAAACCTCCTCGGGCATTTTATCACAACAATGAGAAACTCGACTCAGGCTGGGATAAGCGGTAAATGATTACTATGTGCCAAGGAAGATCCTAAATGCTGTCCCCACCGTCTGTCTTCCTGGATACTCTATCTGGCGGTATCCTTGCTAGTAGGTCCCAGAGGGTACACTAACTTAAAAGTATTCACTGGGACATTTAAGACATCCCCGCCAAAATGAGGACTCGATAACACCCAACGCAGATTCCAAGTTATTAGGTGAACAATAGTTTACCATTGGCGGTGTCTCGTCGTTCCCCATGTCGTGTGCTTCGTATGCTCCCAAAATAGTAAACGCCATCTTCGTCGAAATTGACCAATTCATCACGCCATGCTGACCTTGTCCGTGCTAAAACTGGTGCTTCTTAGTCTATGAATGACGGAATCAGCATGTGTTCCACCCCCAGTGTAACTTGACTTCGCTTCGCGTGCATCTAAAACTAATTGAGGTGTTTGGAGAGGAGAATGATCCTATGCAACCCCAAAACTCCCTTCCTTTGTGAGGTACTTATTAAGTTTCCAAGAATGCCGATCTTCGCGCACCCTCTTACCAGGGTTGCTGCGAGCCAACCAAAGTACGCTGGCCAAGCGAATCAATCGCTCCTCGAGGTTCTCACCCAATACATCAGACGGCCCTTGCCCTTGGTGTCGTCCTTTTGGAGCCCTATTTTCAAGTACTTTCTAGGCAACTGCAAAGCAAAGCACCTTAAGAGGTTGTTTAATTACCTAGTTAATGACTTGTTTGATGATTCTAAGTGCTGGATTGAGCTTCTGCTTAAGCCCCTATTTAGTGACTAATTTGAGAAACACCTTATATCTATACAACTGTGAGAGCTGAACAAATAATTTGTATTTTAAATGACCAGCAGGGGTTGTGGGAAATGAAGAAGGCTTGAGCTCCTCATACCCCCGTTACCCCGTCCGTCAATAAGCCATGGGCCTCGAATACCCTTTTCAGTATCTCCCTAATGACAGGTTCCTTCCGATCATTGTATTCCATCATAGTCTCCCCGGCTTCTCGACTCGCCTTCGCGGCCTGTCTTTTCACTCCCGCATACAACTCCCTATCAGCTTCGTTCTCTGAATCCCTGAGCCAATCTCGAAAGAGTCTGTGTCTCACAACCTCCGGGCAATCGGGTCCGAAAACATGGATATTTGCATAGGGCTCCTCGCAATGGAAAAAGCGATGCTGGTGCCATTTGCGCTCTCGGAAGAGGAATTGAAGCCCTGCACTTTCAAGCGCAGGAACGTAATCCTCTTCGGCTGTAGGGTCGGGAACGACCACGTCGACGTCAATCACGGGTTTTGCTGGCAGGCCGGGGACACTAGTGCTTCCAACATGTTGAATGTAGATATCATCTTGAGGCAGAACGGCTCTGATGCGTGCTTCTATGGCGGCGAATGCAGCCGGCCATATGGGGTCCGGTTCGACGATCTCGATGCGCGGTTTCGGCCGTGTGGCCACGGTTTCGATGTCGGCGGGGTCATAGGTGGTGTGCTGTGTTATGGAGCTGGGAGTTAACATTTTAATGAACGAGTGTAGACCCTCACTGAAATACGTTGGAGGTTGAGATTCAAGATCAAGATTGACGCTGCAGGATGTTTATATGCCTCGCCCGCATTAGAACCCCGCTCTTCGATTTCTAGGCATCCTTTAGGCACCTTAATGAGCACTTTAACGAGCGCCTGAATGGCCATTTCTGTATTAGCGTTTGATCTGCCTCTCAAAATCTTAGGAGGTTAAGCTTACTCCCGCTACGAGATTCCCTTGATAGGAAATTCGATCGGAGGCCGAATGTGAGACATGGTGATGACAAGATGTATAGATGCCTTTGCTAACCTAGTTGGGTTAAAGACGCAGAGTAACGAATACGAGCAACTTCAAGCCAGGACCCCAACCGCCTATGATGACCCCCCCAGAAGGGGCCGTCTCGAATAACGATAACAGAATCAATATAATTATCACGTCCTTCATTGGACTTCCTAAAGAAATCCACCTCTACCTAGGCAAAAGTTTGTATCCTCGGCACATCAACCGCCTGGTTCTGACCTGCAAGCTCTTACACCATCGTTTGAACCCTGAACTCTGGAGAGTTACATTTGCATCGGATTCTGCCAAGGAAGAACGGTTTCTCGAGTCGGCTCAGCTGGGCTATTTCGCTACTATACAGAGGCTGGTCATTGAACTCAACTTTTAACTTGGCAAATCTCACGGTATTGAGACTCGCTGCGAAAAATGGCCACAGTTGTGTTGTATCTTACTTGTTGACTAATGGACTTAAATATTGCAGTGAGGCGAACTATAGAAATTTGAAGAAAGCGAGGTTCCCGGGTCTGGACGAGCCATCAGCTCTGCAAATTGCCGTCGAAGTTGGAGAAGCCGTTATCGTGCGACACCTTCTTCGACACGGCGCCAGCCTTGAAGATCAGATCGGAACTTTGAAGCTTGCAGTACAGCATGGGCATGAGGTGATTGTGAGCGAGCTTCTCAAGGATGAAGATCCTGCTATGCCAAAGCTACTCTCCTTAGGCTCGGATATACCTCTCTTACAACTTGCGATAAATGCCAAAGTTGAATCTATAGTGTCCACGCTCTTTGAATATGGACCTGACGTCGATATGCATGACTCAATGAGGTATAGGACCCTGTTAAGGCAGGCTGTCGAAACGGACTGGCCTTGGGCAGTAAAGACGCTTCTGGTTCGGGGGCCAATACAAGCGTCGTGGAGAAGCAAGGAAACACAGCGCTACATATGGCTATGAGGTATCGTGGAACTCAAGAAAAATTGGAGATCGTGTGCCTCATTCTTCAAGCCGGAAGCGATGTGAGGTACAGAAACAACGCGAGATGGACACCGATCGACGAGGCATTACTAACCAAGCACCTCAATCTTGTCCATCTCTTGATCGCTAGCGGATGCGTTGATGGTCTTAGCAATAGCGAACACATAGTCCGCCTACTTTGCGCAGCGGCCGTAGGTGACAAAAGCAATTGTGGCAGAAGCAATACGACTGGGAGCAGATGTCAACCAATTCGACTCGTTTCGCATATTTATGTGGCCACCGCTTCAGCATGCCGCCTTTGCGGGGCACCTGGATGTAATGGAGCTCCTTCTTTTGAGCGGTGCCATCCTGGAGCCTTTCACAGAATTGGCCTCCCGACACCGCTGCATCTTGCCTTTGGTTAAGCTCATTTAGCGGCTGCTCAATGGCTGTTGGAAAGGGGGGCAGATATACACCGCAGATCAAACCAACTACACCCATGGCGAAATGCTGACTCTACTTTCAGACCTTATTGGACTTGTCTACATTTCGGTACTCTTGGCGGAATGGAGGCCTTCCGATTTGTACTCAGCAAGGGATGCTTTCCATGCTGGAGGACCTGGAGGCAGTCTCTGTCTAGGAGGCTGCAATTGGTGGGCGTGACCGTTTGAATTCAGAGTTCTTGTACCTCGTGCTTGAGACAATCCGCGACGGTAATGGCGAATATTATGACGCAATTCATCCAGTAACGCACTTGTTCAGGCTCGGGCGCAAATTAAACGAGGCTATACTGACAGTTATGCTCAGCGATAGGCACTTAGACCTTAACAAGGCCAACGAAACCGGCCAAAAGTTGCTCCACAAAGCAATCCTTCACGCCAGTGAAGGTGTTGGTCAGCTCTTGCTGGAAGCGGGTGCTAACATCAACGCAAGAGATGGCGATGGTCGAACGACTTTATACTACGCTGCCGAGAACCAAGATTCCAAAGCAGTACAAATGCTTCTGGAATCCGACGCTAATACTCACGCGGAAAATCTCAAGAAAAGCCCACTGTCTGCCTGTCTTTTCGGTGATTGTTTGTTCATGAGCCAAGGATGGACTCCTACGGATGAGCTTCTCACCACAATGCGCGATATAATACAACAACTCGTCAAATATGGAGTTGATCCTAACCAATTCTACCAGCGGCGGGCAATCATACATGAAATATTGAACAATCAAGCCCTTGCACACTCAGTACATGCTGTGCAGATTTTGCTGGACCTGGCGGCAGAGCCCGATATGATCGATGGGTATGGAATGTCTCCGTTGCATTATGGGGCATTATCTGGCGATATTCGAACAGTTTCCCGCTTGCTTGTGGGCGGAGCTGACTTGAATGCAAAGAACAATCGGGGGATGACTCCAGCACAGCTTGCTGAAAGGCACAGTTTGAGTGTGGTGGTAGATTTTGCCTCTTAGAGGGGCAGCTGGGCTGGAGATTTCGTTTATTGATTGCATTACTACACGTGATAGTGGCTGGCCAGATCTCTAGAGAAGAGTCTACTCAAGGCGTCTCTCGATTATTTTACTCTTGGAGGACTATGCGTCGTACGCCGAAAACCGCCATCAAGAACAGGTTCGATCGATGCAGGATAGTTGGATTCAGCTGATCTATCTATCAAACAGAAAGCTGAATATAAGAGATCTAAATAAGGACCTGGCTGCAAAGGAAACAAAAGGCAAGAGAGTAGGCTGCCATCATTTACTACTACTCAATTGAGCGTCTCGGCAAAGGCATGTCAACAAATAAAAGTTAGCAGAGACCGCTCAACAACAGTGCTTGGAAGATTACGGACTTGACAGGTATGCTCGGTGAAAACTTCTGTGCAATTCATCCGCCAGGCTTTTGATAATGGGGAATTTTGATTTTGGGCGTTCTTGACGCTTAGCTGGAGCCCTGAGGTCAACTATAATCGCCTCTTTTAGAATAGTGGATGTAGATCTTATCAGATAAGATCGGAGCCCCCTCCCTCGGACTTTCGGGGGGCGGTGGGAGATCAACCACTAATGGTGCAGGTGAAACGGCAGAATCCGTTCTCGTCTTTTTTTTTTCTTCCCCCGCCAACTTCTTATCAGTTGAGTCAGGACTTGGTCTCTTGGTCTCCGGGGCAAGTCTTTCTTTCACGTTTTAACGATTTTTTTCCGGTTTTCTCAATCATCTATCATTTTTTCACCATGGCTACCGACACAATTCCCCACAATTCGTTCGACACGATCCTCGTGTTGGACTTCGGTTCCCAATAGTAGGTCAATCCCAGAATGACTGTGCCGGCCTGCACAGGCTGTTCGTCGGCACTTTTATTTCATCCTACATAGTGGATAGGCTCTAATATAGTCTGTACTAGCACTCACCTCATCACTCGTCGCCTGCGAGAAATCAATGTCTACTCCGAAATGCTTCCCTGCACCCAGAAGCTCGCCGACCTGGGATGGAAGCCCAAGGGTATCATCCTCTCCGGCGGCCCCTACTCCGTCTACGAGGAGGGCGCTCCCCACGCCGACCCGGCATTCTTCGACCTGGGCGTCCCCGTTCTCGGTATCTGCTACGGCCTGCAAGAGCTCGCACACCGTTTGCACGCGGACAACGTCGTTGCTGGAACGGCTAGGGAATACGGCCATGCCGATCTGAAGGCTACAAAGTTCGGCGGCCATGTTGATAAGCTTTTTGAGGATCTTGAGGGTGATATGACTGTTTGGATGTCGCACGGTGACAAGCTTCGTAACCTGCCAGAGGGTTTCCATACCATTGGTACCACGAAGAACTCCGAATATGCGGCCATTGCGCACAAGTCGGATCCCATCTACGGAATTCAATTCCATCCCGAGGTTACTCGTGGGTTTCACTCTTTCGCTTGGTTTAGGCGTGAATACTAACGTTCTCTAGACACTCCTCAGGGTGGACAGCTCCTCAAGAACTTCGCCGTGGGTATTTGCGGTGCTGAACAGAAGTGGACAATGGCAGAGTTCATTGGTCAGGAGATTGCGCGAATCCGTTCTCTCGTTGGCCCTAATGGTCAAGTGCTCGGCGCTGTCAGCGGTGGAGTTGACTCCACTGTTGCCGCCAAGCTGATGACCGAAGCCATTGGAGACCGATTCCACGCCGTTCTAGTGGACAATGGCTGCATGCGTCTCAACGAGTGTGAGAAGGTCCAGGAGGTACTTCAGAAGCAGCTCGGTATCAACCTGACTGTTGTCGATGCCGGCGAGCAATTCCTTGCCGGTCTGAAGGGCGAGCATGACCCTGAGAAGAAGCGCAAGTTCATCGGAGGAAAATTCATTGATGTCTTTGAAGACGAGGCCAAGAAGATCGAAGCTCAGAGCTCTGGCAAGGTCGAGTGGTTCCTCCAGGGCACTCTTTACCCTGGTACGTTACAGATCACCCTATTTCTATGACTGGTTAGCTTACATTCATACAGATGTTATTGAGAGTATCTCCTTCAAGGGCCCCTCCCAAACCATCAAGACTCATCACAACGTTGGCGGTATCGCCGAGCGTCTGATGCGCGGCCACGGCCTCAAGCTCATCGAACCCCTCCGCGAACTCTTCAAGGACGAAGTCCGTGAGCTCGGCCGCCAACTGGGCATCTCCCCCGAGCTTGTCGGCCGCCACCCCTTCCCTGGTAAGCATCCACAGCCCCGGTTTTCACCATCGAACTTCCAGCTAACAAACACCCACAGGTCCCGGCCTCGCCATCCGCGTCCTCGGCGAAGTCACCAAGGAAAAGGTCGAAATGGCCCGCAGAGCCGACGACATCTTCATCTCCATGATCCGCGAAGCCGGCCTCTACGACGACATCGGCCAGGCCTACGCTGCTCTCGATCCGTCCCGTGCCGTCGGCGTAATGGGCGACAAGCGCGTGTACGCGAACATCATCCTCCTCCGCGCAATCTCCACCAAGGACTTCATGACTGCTACCCCCTACCCCTTCTCATATGAATTCTTGTCCAAGGTGTCGACACGGATCGTCAACGAGGTTCCCGGTGTGTGCAGGGTTTGCTATGACTATACTAGCAAGCCCCCAGGTACTATCGAGATGGAGTAAATGACATTTCAGCAGTATAATAATATGTCCATGATTTTGTAGATGGGGATTAGAAGAAAAAAGTTGGCAGGCTCTATATAACAAAGGTTAGATTAGTATTGATTGAACGCAGCCAGTTTCATGTTTCATTTGTCATTACCTACATGCAGTAGACGTACCAGATATTCATAAACGCAACAGCAATCTGTACCTGATGAATGTAGATCATTGTTGATAGTATGCCATCTAACATATCCTATCAGACTATGAGCCCTAGGCAATAGAATCTATTTTTGGCTGGCTATAGAGGGGGATATAAAAAAAAGGCCAAAAAATTCTCCCCGACTGGGAGTCGAACCCAGGTCTCCCGCGCTTGTGGGCTAATTTGGACCTGACAAGCGGAAATCATGACCGTTAGACCATCGAGGAATCATTGAAATAATACTGCCAGTTTTGACTTTATCAAGCTAAATTCAAGAGCAAAGGTATCCCTTTTTGAGTTTTAAAGGGGATATGGCCCACTTTCTTGGTTGGGTGCCATCCTCGTTGCTAGTAAGGGTTTGCCTTTGATATGGCGCGCTCCGTATCTCGAGCGCATTGAGAAATGCTAGCTCCTGGTTGATGAAAGGGGTTTATTTTTGATGAAACACCAGTTCATATGATATGAGCGTTGAAAGCAAAAGGGGGTGGAAGCGAGTCTATATTTACCACTCCAGTACAAAGGTTAATAATAAGATTACACAACGACAGTGAAGTCACCTGATGTATCATCTTGGGTCACTGCTCACGATATGTTGGAGAAAGAAAGAAGCAAGCCACAATCTAAGCTAGACACCAACGCATAGCTTGCTGCTTGTGTGGAGCTTTTAAACTATCCAACAAGATATACAACAAGGCCACGGCTCGTCTGGTGAGTGGACAGGTTCGCATACTCGTGCAAGCAGTGCAGCTTCAAGCTGTGAAATCAGCATGAACCTATTTCTTGTCTTTTCTCGCGACCCTACTGCGGGATCTTAGGCCGAATTGTTGAAAGCATATATGCAGAGAGAGGGGAGCCAATGCCGTATCTGTCTGTACTCGGCAACACGATTTAAGAATCAATTTTTATTGTTTGTTTCCGTTTTTCTGTATATGTGTACAATACATCGAGATATTAATCCATATACGCTTTATGAGCTCGATGATGTTGATTGAAGAGAAGTAGCATGCTGCGACTAGGGCAAATAAATCCGCCTATAACGCCTTTCAATCTTAACCAGGCAAACTAGTAACTAGCTCCTTATCCATGAAATAGGTGGTAAACAAATGGAAAACAAGTTCGATCTCATCACACAGCCTGAATGTAGAGCGGCCCGGGCACTGAACTTTGGGTGTATTTTACTTTGTCTGACTACGGTATATATTTGTTAGCATTATTACATCATTCTTTATATTAAGTTTTATATGCTGGAGAAGAGTGGTATCGCACGGGCAGCCTGGAAATGGGTCTTCCAGTTAGTTTCGATCACGGCAGTGTTTGTTATTTTTGTGGTGGGAACTCTGTGCAGCAAAGGTCATGCAGCATTCTCGAGTGTGCATGTCTAGCAAGCCCTTCTTTGCGTAGCTACTGCATCCTTTAGGATATGCTCAGGGACATGACCTTTATATTTATTATACTTACTATAACAGCATGTACCCCGAGAAGGAAGTTTATAGTTTCAAGAGTGTTAACTTTTAAAGAGGACTTTGAAACCTGGGGTTTATTTATCGAGGAGTTCAGCTATAACCTTCTCGTCTTGATCACCGGCCGCAGGCGAGGTTGGTTTGGAGGTATGTATAGGTTCCCTGGCATCTGTACTTAAATGCAATTCCGTAGACTTTATATAGACATCACAAAGCAATATAGATGGAAAATTGTTACAATGATTCCTCGATGGTCTAACGGTCATGATTTCCGCTTGTCAGATTGTTAGCAGTCGCAAGCGCGGGAGACCTGGGTTCGACTCCCAGTCGGGGAGGTTGATTTTTTTTCGTTTTCTTTTTCTTCTCTTTCAGTACAGAGTACTACTAACTCTTAACTTTTTGAGGCTATGCGAAGGGCGCCAAGGAACGGATCTAGATTTCACGGCTCTGCATCAACATGATTCATGATGAGTAGTGGGGATTGACGACCCTATCTAGCTATATCTAATAATGATTCATTATGTCTCTTCCCTTTCAAACTCCAGTTTTCGGCGATCATTTGTATACAACACCTTTATGATGCGTCGCTTATATTACCTATATAAACCGGTCGAAGCGCCTGTCCAGGGAGGACATCACAAATTCAGTCTTCATCATTACGCCGAAGTCGATGACAATGGGCTCAGAATCAGGACCAGTACATGCGCCTGCGTGGCAACAGGTAACTATCCACCTCACCTCGACGACAACTAAATCGCTCCTGGAGAGGTCGATACTAACCAAGCTACCCAGTTCATCAATGAACTCGGCGACCCCCTTCTAATGCCCGGCACCACAGTTGAAGCCCTCTACGGCGACTCAAATGCCAACATCCAAAAGCTCCTCGCGAAATATACATTCCCACCGCCCGATTCCAGCATCAAGACCGAGGACATCACACTGAAAGACGGCGTCTGGGTGCGGATATACACACCCCCAGACCTAACAAGCACTGATCTCACGATCTTCATACACGGCGGCGGTTTCATCATGGGCAGCGTCAACCACGAGGACGCCGCCGTGCGCGGAATCTGCGCGGCCACGAAAAAGACTATTGTGAGCATCGGCTATAGACTCGCACCCAAACACAAGTTTCCCGTTGCGCTTGAGGACTGTCTATATGCGACTCTGTGGGCGCTGGATCACTTCTCCACTTCGACCTCATCCGCTGTGCTTATGGGTGGATCTGCGGGCGCGAACTTGGCCTTTGGTGTTGCGCTGAAGCTCATCGATGCTGGGATGGGTGAGAAGTTCAAGGGTGTGCTTGCGCTGGTTCCTATGGTTGTGCATCCCGAGGCAGTTCCTGCTGATAAGCGAGACAAGTTCACCTCGTACGTGGAGAACGCTGTTGCGACAGTGAACACACTCGCTGCGATGGCGTGTTTCCTCGATAGTTATGAGCCGCCAGTAGATGATGCTTATTTCTCTGTACTGCTACATCCGAGGATCCGGGAGTTGAAGAAGGTCTATATTGTCGAATGCGGCGCCGATACGCTTCGGGATGATGCGCGGCTGATGAAGGACGCACTGGAGGAAGTGAATGTGCCGTTGAGATATGATGCATACGCTGGGTTTCCGCATTACTTCTGGTCGTATCCGTCGAAGTTCCTGAAGACCGATTCAGACGCATTCCATCAGAGAATGTTTGGGGCGGTCGATTGGCTGCATCACTGATCTGGCTATATTTGCGTGTAAATAGAGCATATAGAGTCTCCAGTCAAAAATCAGCAAGTCTTGGAATTGCCCAACGGCCCCCAACACTGTAAGAGAATGTGTTCGATTTGTTGTTGAGTGTTTGGTTGATCCATGTCCTATGTTGCTCCTCCCCGGCCCCCGCTTATATCTAGGCCTGTCTATAAGAAGCTCAACAATCCACCTGGAGGCTGATGAATTGGAAGGAGGTTCGAGAGAGGTACCCCCGGCTGGGACTCGAACCCAGGTCTCCCGCGCTTGTGGTGGCTAAGGTAGGATATACACTCTCCCGTTCTGCCGGGATAGACAAAGAAGAAACGGGTCAACTAGCTGTGATCTCGGATTCTAAGCCTGCCACAGCAAGGACCTTGCAGAATAGAAGGGGATCTGTCGAGAACATTGTTGAGCACCCACTATCATCATGACGTGAACACCGGAGAGGCTAAAGGCGTTGTATAGAGGGCACGGTCGATGATATACCTTCACAACAGAGCGATCATCATGCCCGGTGTTCCTCACTAGTTTCCGCATACAAGGAAGCTGCGACCCACGACTCAGTGGTGACGCTGGCCGCTCCTTCCAAATTTGATGTATGGCTGCTAATCCTACGCCTTTGGGAAAGAGCGCTCAGCGCGTGCACCTGCCTAATCTTCGGTATTCCTTGCCGCCAGGCTATCGGCCAGCTTTGAGGGTAGGGGATAAAAATATCAAGGCGGTTGTTATTGCCGGTGGCCGATGAGAGAAAAGGGCTGTAGGATTGCCAGGAGAATCACAGTGGACAAGGGCCGGTTATACAGACCTCGGATAGACCCCGAGGGTGTAGGCACAGCGAGAAGCGGCCTCTTCTTCTAGAGGTCGCAGATTACACTTGGTGGGGTGGGTTAAAGAACCTACATCTAGGGCTAAACGACGGATTTCCCGTAGGAACTGGTAAATCTGGGGATACTCAGCATATCCCCTGGTCCCCTGGTATCATGTGTATCGTAACGTATCTAGTATATCCTGGTTGTAGCAATTTTAGAACAAATGAGTGGCGTCAGTTTATCCATCTTGCCTTATTTCCCTTCCGCACGTTCCACCAGGCGTTCTTCCAGTCCCATGGGCTCCCAGATGTCTTTTGTCTTTTTGTTTTGTACCCACACCACATCACCCTGGATAAAGGCCACTACGCCACCCTTGCCGGTTGCACTGGCAGTGATACGGAACAAGGGTTGACCGTTTTGTGGATGTGCTTCGCGGAGTGGGAGCATAATGAGACCCTCTTCTGCGCACCAAGATTCGAGTATATCCTTGAATGCGACTTCTTCGACGACTTTGGGTTTGCGCGCAGTGTGTTCCGAAAGTGGTGGTTGTGGTGTGGATGGTTTTGGAGCATGTGAGGGCGTTGTTGGTTTCGGTGAGGTGGCTGTACTCGTAGTAGGAGGGGGTAGTTCTTTGGCCGCACGATCCCCAAGTTGGGCAGCCAGGTCCATGGTGCGGAGGGCTTTGTTCCATTCTTCGTCAACAATAGTGAGGTCGTTGATATCCTCGGGGAATTGAGAACGCCACCAGGTGAACCACTCGGCCACTTCTTCGTAGTTAGGGTCGTTGGTGAGCCAGATGTATAGGATTTGGTGGAATTTAGGGAAGAACTCGGCGACGAATAGCAAGCCGAGGACATTGGGCTGGAACCAGTCTTTCCATTTGAGAATGTTCTCGAAAGGTGTGAGATCTTGATCTTGAGGGTTAACGTCGAAGTCATTTCGAAGATGGGCGGCGAGGCGAGGAAGGAGATGGTTGCGGAGACAGATGTCGAATTCGGATGACAGGGCGTCGCGCCAGATATCCAGGCCGCGGATCGGACCGACATTGAGGTCCCATTTATCGAGGACGCTGCGTAATTTTCGCTTGGCGTCGGTTAGAAGACCTGTGGCTTGTCTAGGGTTCGTGTGCCGTTCGTCAAGGTACTGGAGCCAGGTGAAAAGCCACCAGGGAACGGCGGAGTTCTGTGAAGAGGAGGAAGATGTGGAGCGCCTGCTGGGTTTCCAGGCCTTGAGGCCGCTTGTGAGTTTTGGGACTACCAGCTGGTCGAGGATGTTTGCGTAGACGAAGGAAGGGAGCAGTTCCTTCCATGAGACGACGAGCGTTGTGGCAGGCGACGAATCGAACACTTCCCAATCATTGAGAAGGGCAGACCGTACACGAGGAAGCCAGAGAGTGTATATCATGGTTTCGTAAGGAGACGTCGACTGACGTTGCGCGAGTTGTCCATCGCTGGGTTTGCGAGCGAGCAACGGCTGGAGACGACGTAAATTTGAGACGAGGAACGTAGGATTCTTGAGTGGCTCCCATTCTTCCATGGCGTCCCGGAATATGGGATGAATGGCAGCAACTGCAGTCTCCCAAAGCCGGTATTGATCAATCTCCGCTCGATATTGGATCTCGATCGACTCCAGGTGGCTCGTTACGTGGTCGAGTTTCGCCTGGGGACTGTCGCTGGACTCTTCGGGGATGTTATCGAGAGCCCCAAACGCAGCAACTAGAGCTGTCAATTGATCAATCTGTCGTTGGTTCGTATCGAGCTGATCCACAATTTGCGACTCTTCCTGTTCGATGAATTGCTTCCTCTCCGTCAGACCCTTCCATTCATCCGCGAACGCTTCAAGATCCTGGCGCGCCCGGCGCGCAATCTTGTGAGCCTCGCTCTGCCCGGTGTTCACAAATTCCAGCGGCGTCATCAGCCCGGCAGTCGATGTCAAAACTCGCTGTTCCTTGCCTGTCGCATCGATCAGGGACTTCAGGACGTTGGGCACCTCCAGGCCAGCCATGTCCGCCTCGATTTCGCGAGCAGTACGGAACTGGGGCTTCTTCCTTGCGATAGGCCGCGTCTCTCCTTCGCTCTCGCCTCTATCCTTCCTCTGCTGCCTTTTTTTCTTGCTTCGGATTTCCTCATCGGAGCTCTCCTCCATCGATTCTCCGCGCAGAGTGGCGGCGCGTTTCTCCTCTGCTCGGGCTTGCTTGCTCTTCTCGCGAACTGCTCCCAGACCGATGCCCTGTGGACGAGCCTGCGCTTCGATGGGATTCACGATACCCTGGCCGCTAGAACCCAAACCTTGTCCCTGCACATAACCCATCTTTGCCAGCATGCGGGCACCGAAGGTGCTGGCGCCGGGGCCGTTACTCGAAGATGACTTGGTCGCATTATTATTCCAAGATCCTTGACCCAAGCCCCTCCCCATACCCATGCCTAAACCTTGACCGCGAGCGGGAGGAGATTCGGAGCGCGATGCAGCACGGTTGAACGGGCGAAAGGAGGTACGGGGAGGGGTGTCGGCGTCGTCGTCGTCATCGGAGCTCACATCGCCATATTTCCGTTTGCTGCCCGCAGAGTCCATGATGAGACTCTCGACGAGACGTGGTGGTTTGTATGGCAGAAGTGTTGACAATGGGCTGCCTGTCAAGAAAAGTTCGGGGCGGTAAAACGCGGTTCCGAGCGGGCGATGACGGATCCCTCAAGTCGAGCTAAACTAGATAAAATGACGTCTTGCTCCTCTTCTCACTCCCTCTGGTTCTCTCACTTCAAAGCCCTTGTTAATTGAGATCTCCTCTCTCTACTGTAATACTATCACCCTAATCTGTAACCATGGCTGCTCTCATCCGCACTTCTCTGCGCACTGGATTGCGCGCCAGCTCCTCCGCCGCTGCGCCCTTGACCTTCACCCGCGGCAAAGCTACCCTGCCCGATTTGGCCTGTACGTCGTCCCTTCGCGTCTCATATCGCTATGTGCGGAATGGCTGATAATTGAATCTTGGTAATCAGATGACTACGGAGCTCTGGAGCCCTCAATCTCCGGCAAGATCATGGAGCTGCACCACAAGAACCACCATCAGACATACGTCAACAGCTACAACACCGCCATTGAGCAGCTCCAGGAGGCTCAGGCAAGCAACGACATTGCCGCCCAGATTGCCCTCAAGCCTCTGATCAACTTCCATGGTGGTGGCCACCTCAACCACACTCTCTTCTGGGAGAACCTGTCCCCCAAGAATGCCGGTGGTGGTGAGCCTCCTTCTGGTGCTCTGGCCACTGCTATCAACGAGAGCTTCGGCAGCCTCGAGAAGTTCCAGGGCCAGATGAACACTGCGCTGGCTGGTATTCAGGGCAGTGGATGGGCTTGGTTGGTGCAGGACAAGCAGACTGGCAGCGTTGGCATCAAGACCTACGCAGTACGTTTCCCGCTTCATAAGCTGTCGAAGGCCGTAAACTAACAATGCGGGTGTTACAGAACCAGGATCCCGTTGTCGGCCAATTCAAGCCTCTCCTCGGTATTGACGCTTGGGAGCACGCCTACTAGTAAGTGCTTTCGCACCTTTTTTTTTATTACCTCGGCTAACGCGCATGCAGCCTGCAATACCAGAACCGCAAGGCGGAATACTTCAAGGCTATCTGGGAAGTGATCAACTGGAAGACTGTTGAGAAGCGTTTTGCTTAAAAACTTGCCCGCTTATCATGTTGGCTCGTTGGATATAACCCTGTTCAAAGTATAGTTGCGCCAAATCTACTAAAATTTGCCTCCGCATGGCCATTATAAATAGCATCTATGGTAGACTTGGCATGTAACACCAATTTGGAAACCTTCTGCCAACTTTGGCCATGTAGAAAGCTTAATTGTTCTTAGTACTATAAAAGTCTAAGATCTTATTTAGTACACAAATGAGGGTGCCGGCCCATCAGATTCTAGTGTACCATGGATGCTTCAAATTAGCTGACATCCGGAACCGCCGGACTCGGCAATTGTCCCTATCGGCATCTCGTGGAATCGTCAATGATGTTTCAGATACGACTTTACGATTTACCGTTCTATCAAAGAGGTGTCGAGGACCCAGAGAGCCTGGGTCGAGAGTCTGGCGCCGGCTGATGAGCAATCCCACGTAATCTTCATTCTTGCTTCTTCGACGACATGAATTAGATGATTCTTCTTCTTCCAACCCTCCGTGCTCCCGATGAAGATTAAGCCTTCTGCCACTTCCAATGCCAAATCATGTCTGAAGAAAAGCATGGTTTTCGTGCTTTCTTCTCCCATGCTCTCCGGCCCAAGAAATCGCGGCAGGTGCTGCGCAAAAAGAACTTTAGCGCCTCGACGACCGACCTATCCACCACCACTACCCTGAGGTCACTGGCCAAGGACGACGATGTCCCTCCCTTACCCCCGCTGGCACCTCTCCAAGCACATAATGTCAAATACCACCATCTCCATTCTCAGCAGGACACCCAACTGGGCGAAGCCCGCGATCATACCGCTGTAATCCACGCCATTGGCCTACAGAACTTTGACACCGACAGCGATGCAGATGGCTTCAATATCCATGACAATCGGCCTCCGGGAGAGCCTCTCATTGCCCTCCTCCCCAATGATCTCTGGATGTCAATCGCAGATTTCCTGACTCCTGCCGACGCTGCCAACCTCGCTTTAGCCAGCAGAACCCTCTACTCGCGCCTCGGCCTCATACCGTGGCGCTTCCTTAGCCAGGCCGAGAACACGGACGATCGCGCCGACTTCCTCGTCTCACAAGACAAATACTATCCTCATCACCTTCTCTGCTTCCCGTGCGGCCGATTTCACGTTCGCACTCAAGAGGGCAACGAAACGCTTCAACCCGCGAATGTCCTGAGCCCCCTCTTCAACTGCCCCAATATCCGCAACAATCTCCGCCCTCCCTCCCGCCATCGAATCACCCACGGCCGCACCCTCCCCTTCACCTTTGTTCAACTTACCTGCCGCCCTGCCCGCTTCAAGTCTCCCATATACGGTATCCCCGATGCGACAACCCTCAGCCGCCGCTGGCGGCGCGACAACTGGTCGCACCAGTCCCGCTTCCTCGTCCACAATGGCCACCTACTTATGCGCGTTATATCCTCCACATTCGCAGAACCGGGCCTCCCGCCTTCCTCACAGCGCCTCCTCCTCTACTCCCGCGAAGACTACTGGCCCTACTTCTCCGCCTGCGCTCATTGGCGTGATGGCGAGTTGATGTCTATCGCTAAATGCGCGCTCACACATATTCCTGCTGCCCGTCGCACGGAGGCGCTGCAAGGCCTCGAACACCGCGCAAAGGATATGTACCATGGTCGTGTACACAATCCCAATGCCCTTGCATCCCTCTGTGGTCACTGCCAACCCATGCGCCGCTGCCCCGACTGCCCCTCCGAGTATCTTACTGAAGTCAAACTCACCGAGGAGCGCGAGGCGGGTGTGAAATCACGCTTCCGACACGCGATCGTGGTGACACGCTGGTGCGACCTGGGTGATGGGACGAGCCCCCACTTGTCAAAGGAGTGGGCGGCATGTAACGGAGAGTTAGAGGGGTATGATTCGTTCAAGTCTCTCGGAAAGAGAGCTATATCAGGGATATTTGAGTCGGCATTCACGGATGAGACGATTCCTGGGCAGCGGATCATTTCGATGAATCCGTCCGGAAAAAGACTTGGGGAAAAGGGGAATAATTGGTACTGAACCTTTTTCCTTTCGAGCTAACCTTTATCTTTTTTTTTATGTACCAGTATATTTGTGTATGGGCTTGGCTATTGTTCTCTTGGGTGATAAGTTGGTGTTCTGGACAGGTTGAATATAGAATGGACACTTATTTAAATTGGACTAGGATGGCGAAGGAAAAGTTTTGGTTTGACTGTGACAGTTCATACAATACATATCCCCTTCCTAAATAACTAGGTAGTAGGAAGAAGTGCAAATTAGAAGTTGAATTCACATTTAACATCATCAAAATCTCGACCAGTATTTAAGACAGACAAGAGAAGAAGAGAAAATGAAAGGGTCAATGAGCGACATGTGAAAGTCCAAAACGAAAACAAGAGGTTGAGGAGAAAACCAAGCTGGTACTCGTTCTCGTAGGGTATCGTGACGCATTAGATCGATAAATAAAAGTCAATCGTGTCCGTGTATAGATCGTATATTAGGTGAAGGCAGAAACAGAGGATGTAGGAAAGAGATGTGATGAGATAAATGAGTGAATCGGGTTGAGGTTATTTATTATTGTTATGTTCGGCGGGACCGTCGCTCCATATAACGTGGACGTCGTCCCTGTTCGTCAGCCGGCTCCTCCGTCCGGTTTGGGTATCTGGTTCTGGTTGCAAACTCGTCGGTCGCTAGTTCGGTGGGCTTGCTACTCGTTTCCGGAGCGAGCGTGACATTGTCATGTGTCGTTAGGCGCGAGGAGGCACGGATGGCCGTAACAGCAGATGTAGAGGTAGTGGTTGGTGTACTGGGGCTATCCGGCCTTGTTGTAGAGGTGTTTGCCAAGTTGGTTGTTTCCGACCTCTTGAGAGACCCCAAGCCGACACTAGCGCCCTTCATCCAGCCAAATAGACCCAGTGACCCGCGACGTTTGTGTTCGTCCTTTCCGCTGGAGGTAGATGGGCGAGTTGTTGCCGAAGATGCCAGGGAGCTGCTGAAGAGATTTGCCTCGGTGAAAGAGCGGGACATGCCGTCTTCTACTGCGTATGTGGGTCCCATCGAGGCGCTGAAGTCGACCCCATGTCCGGACAGTGGGCGGGAGATCTTTGACGATGGTGTCTGGTTCCTTGTCTTGCGGATGACGGGGGAGGGTGCACCATCGTCCTCGTCGACAAGGTCGGACATCGGAGGTGGTTGGAGGCGGCGTGCGGTACCCGAGCGACTGAAAAAGGATGGGAGAAGGCTGATTCTGCGGCGTCGCTCTGAGTCTGGCTCTGTTGTCTGGGGTGCGGGTGCATCAGTGTCTAAAGAGCTCGGGTTCAGGGTCTGGATTATTGGTAGGTCGGGTTCGCGGACGGCGGAATCGATACTGTGTCTTCGACCTAGGAACGAGGATTGGCTTGGCGCCCGTGCACCAACGAGTCGAGAGTTTTCTGGGAGAGGCCCCGTCCGGTTCCGCGTGCCGGGACGGGCCGCCTCGATCCAGTCTTCGGCGGTCATAGATGGTGGTGAGGATCCGCGACTGGCAGATCTGTTGCGGGCGGTTCTCTTTGACGGGGAGTAGTAGTCGTCATCCATTCTCGCCAGGACTCTTTCAAAATCGCCATGGAACAGCCCTTGATTGGCGGAGTATCCATAGCGGGCTTGGATGCTGTTCAGGGGGAAGATTGCAGGGTCTTCGTCCCTTTCGTCTAAACTGGCCCGCGGGAATGTGACCTCACTCATATTTGTATCCATACTCTGTCTAGGCTCACTGTTGATAGAGCTCCGCCTTGCTGTGAGTTCGTCAGCAGAGCGGGCTCGTGTTACACATCGCCGCAGGTCAGATTGGCTTTTGTCTGCGATAGTGCTGTCAGATGAGCGGTGCGCCAATCCTGCGTAGGCTGTGGTCATCGTGTCTGGAGTTGGGGGAAGTCGTGAGCCTCCAAAGATGCTTTCCATCCTCGACTTGCGACTAGAGCTGTTGAACGAACTGCTGGGACTTGAATTTTCAGGCCCTTTGAAGATATCGGATAGACGCCTCGTCTTTCGACTCGAGCTGTCCGTCTTCGCTGCATCGTCTGTCTCCAGTGGATACCATTGATCTATCCGTACTAGGTCCCGATCAGAGCTGCCTAGTGTTGTTGTAGAAGAAAGACCGAGGGTCCGGCCGCCGGTTTCCTTCTTTCTTATTGGAATGTCAATCGTATCGAACCCATCTTCGGTAATTGGCGTGTCGTCAATATTCAACTCGCTGCATTCGCTTAGTGCGCTGAGCCTGGGTGATCCCGGCTCTATCGTTTCAGCCGTCTCGACCGTCTCGGCCATAGAATTCATACTCTCAGACTTCGTTATCGTTATCGATTCTGGTACGGGTTTCTCATCCTCTTCGATATCCGCTTCTATGTAAAGACTTCGAAGAGCTGCCGTACTCTTGCTTTCCTCGAGCAAGAACGATGGTGCCCGTTGAAGATTACGGGATCCTGATGATACACGGCGGCGTTCGGCAAATCTAGCGCTTCGCCTTGAGGAAGTCCTCTCTGGAATATCTAGGGTTGAAAGGTTCCTGGGTGTAGCAACTTCAGACCCATCGTCCATGTAGGGTCGCGCGGTAGAAGGCCGTGTAGAGCCTGTCTCAAGTTCGTCCGCCTTCGCCTCGAGTTGGCAAATTAGCTCCACCGCTTCGGTAACGGCTTGGTCTCTTTTATCGATCTCTTGTCGTAACTGTTCGTTAGATTCTCGTAGTCGTTGATTGTCCTCTTCGGCAGCTCTAAGCTCCTGCACCTCATCCTCCAGTTTGCGCATGCGCTCAAGTTCGTCCTCCAGTTCTTGCATCCGCTCCAACTTCTTCTCCAATGCTGAAACCTGTTGTACCCGGTGGAAAATCTCTAATTTGAGGTCGAAATTTTGCTTGCTGATTTTTGAGATATACTAACATCCAGTCAGCTCTATCATAAGTTCGTCGAAGCTTTCGAGGATATCTACCTGATCTGTTTCTCTTACCCCCATCTCCCGCAGCTGCCTAATACTTCCAGTCGATGATATCTTTGTGTTTGGCTGCTTTTCGGAGCCCGGCTCTTCATGAGAGTGGGATCGAGATTGAGAATTCAACCATTCTGGAGTACGCTGAGAGTTATTCTCCAATTCCTCAAGTCCACCAGTGCGAGCTCCTCGAGTCGCACGCTGTTCCTTCAACAGGTCTTGTAATAGGGCGGAGGACGGGTTGACGTGTGAAGAGGAGTTCGGTTCGGGTGTTTCTGCAATAATCCCAACAAGATCAGCATTCTCGTCGCTCTCCGGTCATCAAGGTTCCATGTATAACATACGTGATCTCGATCTTTCGGGCGTACGAGGGGTTCTGGTAATCGGCGAGGCATCCTGTAGCCACGACATGTCTATGTATCGATTAATACTATGTTCCTCGTTGACGTTTGTGAAAGAAGTCCACACCACTACCCATCCGTTTTGGAGTCTCCATGACGATTCTCCCCTTGACTCGGTTGAGAGCAGGGGGTCGAACGGGTTCCGATCTCTCTGCAGAAATCGGAATTAGGTTAGCTTGGCCACAATAGTCCTCGTCAGGAAGCTAGGGATAAGGCTTGAAAGAGAGACAAACTTTTCGACTTCGAGCTGTGCTTCAAAGACTTGCTTCCGCTCTGACTTGGTACTGTCGTGGCTTGCGAGGGATATGAACAGTGTCGCAGGGAAGATGGAGTTGTCGCCTGTCCAGCGACACTACTTCGCCTGCGTGGGTATTCTTCCATTTTGGCTGCGATTTGACGAGAAACTCAACTAATGCGTATCGCTAGCCAGATGCACGACAAGTGATTGAGTGCAGCAGAGCGACTGGGACGTATCCACCTGTTGCACGCCTCTCATAGGTATGGACCGCGAAAACCAGACAGCGGGAGCGCGCAAGGGCAAAAAGAAATCAATGCTTCGACCCGATTATGGGAAATCGATGACGCCAGGAGTGCGCAAAATCAGAGACCCCAAAGATGGGAACGAGCGCGTTTGATTGATCTACTGAGTGGCGGGGAGGAGGGGAAAGATGCGACGAAGCCCCTAGAAGCGCGCCTGACGTGAGGGGAGAGAAGAGATGAGGTGATGACGGACAAGGTCGATTGTGACGAGTCGATCGCTGGATTTTGGAGGCTGGCCAAGAGGAAAGGAGTTGAAACTTGACAAGAGCCAAATCCCCACACTGCACGAGCTCACTACTCACAAGCCTCACATCAATAGGGTTCAAAGACGTATTCTGACGAGATTGGTTGCCATGCCATTGATGCTAGGGATAAGTTTGTATGCAGAGCTGTTGTTGACAACGTCGGCATGCATCCCGTTCTCTCCTCCCTTTTGATTGACAGAAAATCCCATTCCGCGTCCATGAAGGACCTCAGGAATCCAGACCAAAACGGAGGCTGGGAAAAAAGACCACGACGCTCCAGGGGCTGTTCATCCCGACTCAAGCCCCCTCTTGCACCAACAAGCGTCCAGGCCACTGGCACTAAAACTGGCTAAGGTCAGGTACCTCCCCTTAGTGCCGCCCTTAGCATTGTTTGCGATGAGAAGGATTCCACTGATTCCAGCCGGGACTTTTTTGACGACTGGGATGGGTGGCCTTCTGTTGGATTTCTTTGGCGTTAGCCCAATCAGAAGAGCATATTGTAGAGTGGTTTCATCCCTTGCCAACGAGAGTTGCAGACTCAGCCTTCTCCTTTAGCCCACCCCATCTTAAATCTTCCCGTCCAGCTCTTCCGAGTCGCTCATGGCGACTTTGACAGTCTTGGTACGAATACTGTAAGAGCTGACATAAATTCCAGAGGTTGGTTTACAGTCATTACACTATGACTGTGTGAGATTAATTGAATGAAGATCAAAAGTTCACACTCTTGGTTATTAATCTGATGCATCTGTTCCCAATTTTTGACAACCGCCCCACCTCGACACTACAGAATTTATCCATGGTTCACCAGCAGATGTTTGTCTGGAACACCATCAGCTGGAGACTCCAGATTCGTGCTTTTCAACGCACGAGCCCAGAACCCTTCCTAAAGAATCTAAGTCATGCCAAAAGTGGATGTATAGTTAATCCCAAATTATAGATATTGCCCGCAAAGTAACTCAGCTCAAAAGTCATGACTATTAAGCTAGTATATGATGTACCCTGTCTGCCTGTCGAATTTGATGAGACCAAGCAATCTATACGAGATATTATGAACCTATTTCTCGAGGACTTTCTCAAGCTTGCTCCAGCGAGATGTTTGCTACTACAGTAGTTTACCTGATTAGGCTAGTTCCACTGCCTTGTTTTACAGCGCATAGATCTCAGCCAAGACCAAGATTGAGGGAGACGAATCGATGCCGATGCGGATTTCAAGCATTAGCCTTGCTGGGTGGGTTGTTGGCATCAGAACCTTCAGTTTGCGTCCGAGGCTCAAGCAGCCTGGGAATGGCCGGCCGGATAGATACATAAACACCCCGCCGAATTGCTCCAGCCTCCCATCACTCCCCTGATACCGATTTTTTTTTTTTTTGCTTTCGTCTCCCTCTTCCCCCTAAATCCCCGCATTATGTTTGTTTACCCCATAGTTTTGTCCGCTCGCTCACAAGGACTTGCTAAGAAGACTATTCAAAGAATTAATATGGCCCTTAGAGGATTACCCGCACTTACTCGCGTGTTTGTTTTATCTACTAAGCAAGCCTACAAGATCCTGAGCAATCCTCTGAATGATTGGTAATCTTCTAAGCAAGCCTCTTGAGTAGGGCCCTGAGCAAGACTTTCCTTACCTCGCGCATGGAGAAACTGTGTTTATTTTACCATATAAAACAGGTGGCTAAGCAAACATCGCCACTTTGAAGCGGACGGGAGACCGAAAGCAGAGATTTATATTGCAGTCATACCTCATGGCCGAACAAGCGCAGCTCGATCTACATTACTTCACTCATCTTTCATCTCTTCTTGGCCTCTCCAGCCCAAATCCGCGTTTCTTTGGCACTGTCATGTGCGACACGGAACACTAGGGGTATGCTTAGCAAATCATCGGGAGGTAAGCTCAGATAGTAGCAAACGAACATTGTCTTTCTATCTCATCAAGACCTCTTAGAAACTCTACGCCATCTCCAAGGGCGCCCTTCGGGTTATGTGCATGATCAGCAATTTCAGTAGCACGCTTCTTGAATGTCTGATTCGTCTGTGTTAGTCACGGTACCCCCATGGGCGGTGGTGATTGGAGGTTAACCATACATTGCTCAGGATATCAACCATCTCTTCCTCCTCGAACAGTTCTAGGACCCTCTCACTCAGGCGGTAGTAATTTGGTGCCAACGCGCGCAGGTCAACGGTTCGAGGGTCCGCTTTCAAAGCGTTCATCACCCGCTCTGAGAGAGCTGAGGGGATGTCCAGCGTGACTAGTCGTGATGTCCCTAGCCGCGCCCTGAGTTGATTGAGACATAAGTGCTTCGCTCGACAACTCACTGGATGAGAAGCAGTTACCCGATAGAAAGCATCTCGCCCAGCCATAGTGGAAGATCAATGCGGGTCCCCGCTTTTATCTGTTCAATTGACAGTCAGTCATGGCAGCTGTCACTTGCGAGAGCAGTAAACTTACATTTTCACCAGGATTGCCCTCTAGAACGCCAAGCCCAGGGACGTCCAGTTCAAAGGTACATGGCAGTTTCTTGGTGCGTATTTAGTATCTCGCGGAGTTCGCGAATTGGGGAGTACGCTGCCATACCTGGGCATCTGTCAGAATTGAATCGATGTCATAGTAGGACATCTCGATCTTTGAGAAAGCTGCACTTCCCACGATTCGAAAAGATGGATCTGGTTCACAGTCTCAAAATGAGTGTCTTTTGGTCGCGTCCCGCATGACACGTTGTCACGTGATAATATGTCAATCAGTCCTGCTGGCCAATCAAAATGCATGCTTACATTCTAACAATCGTGGGTTCCAATCCAAAGTTCACTTTCCATTTTGAGCCCTAAAGAATATCAAAATAGTATTAATTGTCCAAGCAATAGGTTTTCTGAGGCACAGGCATGTTCATTTGTAGCGCATACGTTTTACATCAAATATTCGGCATACCTTGCTGTAGGTACTTTTGCTGAGCCGGGGTTAGATATAGGCGCGAAAATATATAGTTGTCAGAAAAAACAAATTTCAGATTCAGCATAACCAAGTTAGTTAGCAGTACTCTACCCGCTAGTAGGAAGAGCAGAGTAGATCACATCACAAATATAAGCCGTGGATTGCCATCCAAAGATTCATTAGGTATAGATTAGAGGTGGCTAAGGCAATGAGCTGGACAGCCCGATGCATGCATATTAGATGACAGTGTAACCACAAGTTGGCAATTATGTATTTCCGTACCTTGATTATGCAGTGTGACGACGGAGCAAGGCCAGATATACTGGACTACTAGGGAGGCTGTACGTGAAATATGCTGACCTACTGCCTATGTGCTGGCAAGGATCTTGAATTGCGAGTAACTATCATGGAATCATGGATAACGAGAGGGATCAGCAACGGCCCAAGCCTAAGTCGAAGGCCAGTGTCAACCTGCCGATCATCAGACAGAAGAACTGCCGACTTTGTAAGTGGAAACTCGGTTCCCTGAAGACTCCTGAGTCGATCGGATCCGCAAGCATTCAAAGTTCAAACCCATCAGACCCATTGCCAATCTGTCCGTGATCTCCATTGTTTTCGGCCAGATCCGGCGGGTCCCTTTCTACGCCGCTTTCAGCGATGCATGATTCCAAAAGAACGGCTAGAAAGGACAAATTATGCACTGAAGGTCATCAACATTGCGACACCCCTGGAGGTGATTGGGGCTCTTGAGTCCTGGAGGGAAGTGATTATCGTATGTTCGTGAAGACTGCAATTGACCGTGGAGGTCGTGTCTGGCAATCGCTCTTGGCTGAAGAGCAAAGGACTCAAAGTGCGAGACCAAAAAAAAAAAGGCAATTTCACTAGGGGGACTCTCCCGTCCATTGAGCATGACACCTGGTTGGGCCTGGATGTAAAACTTGGTTTGAGGCAGAACAGTGGAGAGGAAGTTTTGCCCCTCAAGATCCAAAATTAGCAGCTCTCGCCCTCCGACTGGCCAGAACCGGAACCTGCAACGGTCGGCTTCAAGTTCCAAGGCCCGCACATGATGAAATTTCCCTGGAGTTTGGGACCTGGATTCAGTTGTGTTCGAGAGCAAAGAGCAATAATGGAGCAGTTATTATTACTGTAGACATTCGATCGCGTCCATCAAGGGCTTACATCCTTTCTTCCTGACGTTCGCTTCCCGTGGTCCCTCTCCCTCCCTCGCTTTCCATCCTGTATCTTTGGGGGCGCCTTATCTTTGAGTGGGTGTTGATCCATCGATTTTCCCTTGATTGCCTCGTCCCTCCTGCCCCGGAATTCGGTCACACGACAACAAATCATAGCCGTTTTTGATGGCCATTGCTTGTATCCCCAACGTCTCTTGAAAATGGCGTACAACGCTGTTTCACAGGCCGACCACGAGTTGGCCTCCGACTCTGACTATTCTAGAGGTCCCTCGCCGCAGCCACCCCGTCATACTGCTTCTTTCGAGCAGCTGCCCTTGGACGCCGACAACATCGGCGCTGGAAGTTATCTACAGCGCGCAAAAACCGATGGTCCTGAGGAGAACGGTCGAGGACGCCTTGGTTCTATGATTCGGTCGTTGAGAATGGCGAGCTACGATATGGTGGAAGAAGACGACTACGAAGTGATAGCCGATCCGCCAACAGGGCCGGGCTCCAATAGTGCCAACGTTAGCCCGCGTCGCCCTTCTGCAGCTTCTGCTGCTGCTCCTCCTGCGCCTGTGCCTGATGTTTCTCCGACCGAGGACCGCGCGGACTTGCGAACACCAACCACCGAAAACTCGGTTCCTCTCAGTCACCCGACCCCGGGATTACAATCACTTCAGGGGGCCTACCTTCATAATGTGGAGAGGTTGGAAAAGACGGCCGAGCGATTAAGTCTGAGCTCCACGGATATCGGGTGTGAGATTCGCAAGATGGATCTCGAACAGAGGGGGCGTTCAAGCTCATCCTCTAATTATGCAGATTCCCACGGCGTCCAGGATGGCCAACCTCAAACTGTTGGCTCACGCCGAGGCTCGCTGCAGTCAGTGACTCGCATGGCGCAACTCTCAGAACAACAGGCACTAGAAGACCTCCCCGAGCATTCAACTAGCTCGCAACACCCGTTACACTCCTACCTTCCTCCGCCCCCTGAACCCAGGCCATACCGCCCAGAGATGAACCATGATGCCAGGATTGAGCGAACACCGTCAGCTGCTTCTGGCGACACGTACCGCCAGGCCAAGATTTTGTTTACAGACTTTGATGGCGTTCACTATGTTCCCAGTGCCGATCGGCGTTTGTCGTTGACCAGACCTCCACTGGCCATTCGATCCGAGCCATACAAGCAGCCGCAAGAAGGGGAGAATATGGTCTTTTACCCAGCACCCGTGCCGATGATGCTCAACCTACCGCCACGACTTTCTCAACGCCCAGATCAGACAGAACGAGAGAAACGTCGCACTCAGCTCCTCGATGTGGTTTTGCCCGAAAACAGGAAATCCGCATCGTGGCTCTCTGAACAAGATCAAAGCAACGATCGCAGACGGACCAAACAGCCGTCGGATTTACCCCCACACCTGCGTGCCAGTGTGTTCTTCGAACCCCCTAGTGCGTCACTCGATATAGACCCTGCCCAGACGTCGGCGGTTGCGACGCTGGATAGCATTCTTGATGCGTCCACAACAGCTCCTGTTACCGCTTTCACCGACCATCCCTTCGCCGGTCCTGTTGGTCCAGAGGTTTATGGAAGCTCCAAACGTGGAAAGGACGTGTCCGGACAACGAAAGAAGCAGCGGCCCAAGAGCACCCTTACCCTGGGAAATCAAGCTTCAAACCCGAACCTTGGCTCTAGTACACTTGCAGTGAACAATATGTATCCGCCGACGGAGGCTCAGGCAGCTGCTACGCACGAGACAACCTCGTTACGCAGGCACGATAGGGAATCAGGCACCGATACCGAAAGTGACTCCGAGTCTGGAACAGAGGGCAGCAGCAGCAGCGAAGAGGACGATTCCGAGGAAGAAGAGGATGATGAATTCCATTATACTGGGCCCCCGGCTACTTTGCTTGCAGAGTTGGAGAAGAGGAAGCATGATCTGAAACACCGACGGCGAACCGCAGCTAATGCGACCGGTATGCATTCTACGCTTCTTGAGCTCGAAGCGGTCGCAGCGAAACAGAGTGAGCACAGGCGGCAGAAGCCCGTGGCTCTCGCTTGGGAGAACCCCGATGCCCACAACAATGATGAAGATGATGAGGATGTACCACTTGGCATGCTCTTCCCCGATAAAGCTCAAGCTGCTGACGAGGCGCGACCCCTGGGTCTTATGGAGAAGAGAGAGATGGAAGAGAGTGAGCCCTTGAGTAGACGACGAGCACGACTTCGGGGCGAGCCGCTACCGCAACCCCTAGAACAACGTCCCGCAACTATGTATTCACAAGCTCCCCAAGACCCTTTCCTGCCCCCAGAAGATGAAAGCGGCGACGAAGGAGAAACTCTCGGCCAGCGTCTTCGGCGACTCAAGGGTCACGAACGTAATATCTCCAAAGCTGATACTGATTTCACCACCGAGATCTTGGCTGAGTTTGACAACCTAAAGGACAACGAGAAGAAGGACGATCAAAACGAGCCACCGCAAGAAGACGAAACTCTAGCGCAAAGACGGGCTCGCCTCAAGAAAGAAGCTGATGCGAAGCGGAATTCGGGCTTGAAGATCCCTCGATATCGACGGAGTATGGCGGATGTCCTCCATGCGCGACGGCCGACTACTGCTGGGCATCAGTCTTTACAACAGGAGGTACCCAATGCCAATGGCCCAGTGAGTCAGCTTAGCCATCGAATGTCTATGCAACAACTCCCTCTCAATGCCGCGCCCCCAAAGACAGCGGGAGGGTACTCGCAATACCAAGCGCCTAGCATGGTCGGCCCTTATGGGCTCGGAATGGCACACCCGAACACGTTCTATAGTGATGCTATCCTTGGCAATAGGCACCTGAGTTATGCGATGCCCAATAACCTCCATCCTAACGCCGCTCGAGAGGTAACCCAACCAGGCCAACGAGAGATCATTGATCGGTGGAGGCAGAGCATTGTTTAATAGTTTTTCGTTCTCTTACATTCTATGTTCATATTTGTCTGGGTCCTTCGGAGTTGCTTTAGCGTCCTTTGGAATGATTGGGACCATCATGCATTTAACAGCGTTTGGGTTTGTAGATTAGCAGCAAGCGAAGTTTATCTTAGCCTCTTAGTACCTGCATTAATACTCTGTAATTCATGTTCTTGAAACATGTAACCATTCCTTGTTTGGAATGACAAATCACGTGCGCACATGGAAGACTACCAAGTCTGGAATAGCACTGATATTCTGTTTTCATGCCTGATGTTATAATTGTCGCGGTGTCTTGAGTGGCTGCAGTTTGCCCCACGCCGCGTTTCTTGATCGAATTCTCCGCAGTGCTGGAACTCAACTGACCAGCGATTGCTCGCCAAAATGGGACGCTTCTGCGCCTCCTGAGCGAATCTTCTTCCCCGGCCTACCGAGACAGCTGTAGGCGTCCCGGAGCACAGTTCAAAATGCCACCGTCGACTGTGTTTTCCTACTGGCGCCGCCGATCGAATGCGTCCCCTGTTCCTCCCGCCTCACAGCCCACCTCGAAAGTCCTTGGGACCAGCAATCCTCCCCAACTACCGTTGATCGGTGATTCGACGACTTTAGCTGCGACTTTCAACGAAAAGTTTACGATAACAGAGAGTCTGGCTTCAGAATCACCAGTGCAAGAGACTCTCAAAATTGATGGACGAAACACAACGGTCTCCGAGTCTAGCATTGATGCGCCATCTCCCTCGATCGCCACCATTCCAGCTGAATCGTCCCCCGAGGATCGTACACGGCCCCGAACAACCCTCGAAGAGCGCGATAAGGGAGTTTCGATTATTTCACGATCGAATCATTCACAACTCTCCCCGGCGCCTGACACTCCCGACCAGACGAACGGGGATTCTTCCAAGGCTACCTCGCTCTATAAACCGCCCTCTGGAAGAAGCTCATTAAGCCCCCAATCTATCGACGGTCCCCTGCAACGCTCATCATCCCCAGGAATGGCGCCATCAAGCCACCGCCGTTTTCGAAGTTCTGCGGACGAGTCTCCGGGCGACAGAACATCCGGATCGCAAAGAGAATATCGCTTTGAGGGACCTACCAGTCGCCGGCAATATGATCGTGACCTGCAGCCGTTGGAGCCTGTACCGCAAAGGTCTGGGAAGACCATGCTGCATCTCCTAAACCCTATGTCCCTCTTGGCCAAAAGGCGTGCTCATCAGATGGCGGGGCTGCGTGCAGAAGACGTCAATAAAGGCTCCAGAAACCTCGTTCCCGCAATTCCAGATGATTACGATCCTCGAATTCGAGGAAACATTGTCCATGACTTCTCCGCACCTCGACCACGACGTCAACTATCAACCGCGCCTGTCTCGCTACCGGAGCAGACAGGTCAACCGAGTCCATCTAGTGGTACACAGTATGGTTATGCTGGGAATGATCTGAACCTGCGCGGTAGCGACCCTGGGAGTCCCTTTACTCATATAGTGGAGCATGGAAAGAGGCATAGTGACCATTCGCCGGTTTTCAAGGAGCATTTCGAGGACGACAAAAGGACCCTGCAGGTTGAGAATAAAGCATATCTGCAATCTTCTCTATTGACAGACTCTAACCGAGATCGCGATTCACAAACCCTGCCGGTTTTTGCAAGAAAGCTTCCGTCTTCAATCACAGACAACCGTGATCAATCCGTTTCTGAGCCGCCCAATCCCAGCCCGCAGGCTGACAGGACGGTTGTTGATGTGCAGAACCCTGAAGAAGACTCCGATACATTCGATATTGAGCCACAACAGTCTCCTGGGCTACCGAAACACTTCAAAAGCAATGCTTCTCGATTTAGTTTTGATATGAATGGGGTAGGATCCTCAACACAGGAGAAGCTGCTGGAAGAGAAACATAAGGAGAAGGAAGCTGCACGTAAGGCCCAGGCCCGACTCAACGGAGATTTCAGCGATGTTGAAGATGACTACGACAATGATGTGTTTGATGATATGGACGGACTTGAGGAAGAAATTCCAGGCGTCAATGTGGATGATGACGAGGACGACGAATTCAGCGACTTCTCTGGGCCCGGAAACATTCTGAACAAATCGTGGCTAGCCCCAAGCCTTTCCCCAGTCATTGCTAGTCCCATTCACCCGGAGATGCCCAATTTCCAGAACGATCAAGCCCAGTCCCTCATGCAAGGGGAATCCGAGCAATATGCAGCAGATATCACGCAAGACGACACATTCGAAACAGATAATGTCTCGGAATCCTCTAAAACCTTCTTTCGAGAGTCTAGGGATTTATCGGCTACCGCATTACAATCAGTTCCGGAAGATGATGATCTTTATTTCGACGACGGGGAGTTTGGCGAACTAGACGCGGAAGAAGCCGGAGATGAGTTTGATGAGTCTATTTTCGATGACCCAACTAGCCATCTATATGAGCGGAAACAAGTCTCGAAACCTGGCGCTGCTGACCATATGGCCTCTGATGAGTTCGGTATAGAGATAGGCCCTAACGATGGCCCGAAACACGCTTCAAGCATGGCGAGTGATCATCACCAAGGCTTTGCACCAAGGAGATATGGCAGCGTTGCTGGTAACGTGCCTAATCCAGAGCTAGCGGGATCCCACAGTGGAATCCTGTCGGAGCATAATCTGGAAGCATTTCATAATGCTCTGGCAGATGCGGCCAACCAAGCCGCTACAAAGGGCCGTCTGGGTTATACGACGAGTGTCAGTGAACGCTCGTTGGGCCAAGAAAGCATCGCCCACACTTTAGATTCACAACCGGGCCTTATATCGGATGAGAGCCGTATCAGCCAGGTCATGGACCCGGTATCCTTCGACGAAGTTTTCGAGGACTTTGACTTTGATGACAATGACGACTTGTACGATGACCCAATAATAGCGGCTGCCAATGCCGAGGCCCTGGAAAACGACGACGAGGGTGTCTACGGGCAAGAGTTCGGTTTCTACGCGCAGGCGTATGGGAACGGCTCTGAACTCACACATGGGGGCTACTTTGGTCCCAGAGGTGTGGAAGGCATCTCTCGCAGCCACAGTGGCCGGGGCAAATTCCGAGAACCTAGCTTGACCCCTATCACTGAGCGTAGTGAGTGGAGCACCCGCAACTCGATCATCTCGGTAGCAGCTCATGGTGTCGCTCACTCTAATCAGTCGGTGCCAAGCCCCGGGCTCGCCCAGTTGGTTGATATGGGTAGCCTTGACGACGAACTGTCGTTGGGTGCACTCATGAAGCTGAGACGGGATGCCTGGGGCGGAAGCAATGGCAGCCTTCGAAGCAGCAGCAGCAGCCCCCCTCCACAACAGAGCGCTACCTCAAATAGAGGTAGCTTTACCTTCTCCGATGTGAGCCCCTCCGTGCATACCGTTCCCCCAGACTTCCTCGGCGGCCCAAACTCCATCGAGTCCCCTGTCAGGGAGCATGCATGGGCATACTCCTTTCCTCCGGCGCGCACTGCGGCCGGAGAGACAGATTCCCAGATGTAACCACGGTTGATCTGGCCCTTTCATATATACTATTTACTATACCCAGATTTTTTGACTATTAGCGCTTTGTATACCTATGACGTGATGATTTCAGGATTTGGTTGGGCTTTTTGGACCGTGTAATGTATGCTTGCATGTTGACTGCATATTCATAATATTCCCTATCAATCTGTCTTTGATATGAAGCGTTCACCGCTATAATTGGCGTATACAATCAGTTGTCTGCATGCTGTGTACTATACAGTACTACCCGCAAAGTCCCGTGGAGGAAATGACCATAGCCGCTCTATGTGGCGGTGCCGTCTCATCGGCCCGCACCCTGGTTCGGCTGCTGATTCGGGCTGGTCATAAGTGGCTCTGCCGTCCAATCTTAGTCCTGTCATTTTGTATTTGTTACAAGCTTACAGTACCGCAACATCACTGGAAAGCCACAGCAAATCCGGTCGTCCGCTATAGCCGGGAACTGAGTGTTCGATTATTGCCTCCCCGTTGCTCCGTCCTTGCTTCTTCCTCTTCGTCTTTTCTTGGTTGCGATCTTCTTGCTGCGATCTCCCCTCCAAATTCACAAATTATTGTTGAGAGAGTGTTTAGCTCTCTCTGATGAGTCGCGTTCTACTCAGGTGCGGCAATTTCAAGTCCTCACCTGTTTGGTCCAAGTAGTTTGTCACCCCCGTCCACTGGAGTTTGGAGTTTTTCCTTGCCAAATATGCCTCATGCAAAGCTTCCTGTCTGCTGACCTGCGCCTCCGAATGACTGAATAGATCTCGATTTTCCTCAATTTCTACCCTACACTACCGCCTCGCATTCATTTCTCTCGTCGTGCTTTCTACGGCTGTTACACGTCATAATAAAAGTTCCTGAACTGGTTCGCATCGGCCCGTGAGCTCCTCCAGCACGGAAAAACCGCGAAATGCTTCGTTCCACCGCCGTCAAGGCGACCGGCAGCGGCATGCTGCGCGGTCCTGCCTGCTCCGCGTGCAGACGCTCAATGTCTCTCGCTTCTACCGCTAGACGTGCCGCCTCTAGCTCCAGCTCAAAGTTCAGCCTGGCTACCCGACGACCTCTCGCCCTTGTCGACCGCTTGTCAAATGGGAAGAGGCATTATGCCGCGCCCGCCGAGAGTTCCGGCGTTGTAAGTATCATCGAGAAACTGGAGCCCATTGCACGATGTTTCAACTGACACACTTTTACCTCTAGGATGCCAGCGACTCCTTCCTCCAGGGGAACACTGCCAACTATATCGATGAGATGTACCTCGCATGGCGGAAAGACCCTTCCAGCGTGCACATTTCATGGCAAACATATTTCCGTAACATGGAGGACGGCAAGATGCCCATCTCTCAAGCCTTCCAGCCCCCGCCAACACTTGTTCCCACGCCCACTGGTGGCGTCCACCAAGAAATGCCTGGTGCAGGCATCGGCCTCTCTGCCGGAACTGATGTCACGAAACACTTGAAGGTCCAGCTGCTTGTTCGCGCATACCAGGCTCGCGGTCACCACAAGGCCAAGATCGATCCTTTGGGCATCCGTGGCGAGGCCGAGGCCTTTGGCTATAGCAAGCCCAAGGAGCTTGAGCTTGATCACTATGGTTTCACTGAGCGCGATCTGGATGAGGAGTTCGACCTCGGCCCCGGCATCCTCCCCCGTTTCGCCACAGATAGCCGCAAGAAGATGTCCCTCCGTGAGATCATCGCCGCTTGTGAGAAGATCTACTGTGGCTCGTACGGTGTGGAGTACATCCATATCCCCGACCGCAAGCCCTGCGACTGGATCCGTGATCGCTTCGAGGTTCCCGAGCCTTACAAGTACTCCGTGGATGACAAGCGCCGCATTCTTGACCGTCTGATTTGGAGTTCCAGCTTCGAGACTTTCCTCGCTACCAAGTTCCCTAATGACAAGCGTTTCGGTTTGGAGGGTTGCGAGTCCCTGGTCCCTGGTATGAAGGCCCTGATTGACCGCAGCGTTGACTATGGCATCAAGGATATCGTGATTGGTATGCCTCACCGTGGTCGTCTCAACGTTCTCTCCAATGTCGTCAGGAAGCCGAATGAGTCCATCTTCAGCGAATTTGCCGGTTCCACCGAGCCCTCCGATGAGGGTTCTGGTGATGTTAAGTACCACTTGGGAATGAACTTCGAGCGTCCCACACCCTCGGGCAAGCGTGTCCAGCTGTCCCTCGTTGCCAACCCGTCCCATCTCGAAGCTGAAGATCCTGTTGTGCTAGGCAAGGCTCGCGCCATTCAGCACTACAACAATGACGAGAAGAACTTCGACTCGGCTATGGGCGTTCTTCTGCACGGTGATGCTGCGTTTGCTGCGCAGGGTGTCGTCTACGAGACCATGGGATTCCACTCGCTTCCCGCTTACTCGACGGGAGGAACTATCCATATCGTCGTGAACAACCAGATTGGTTTCACCACTGATCCTCGCTTTGCTCGGTCCACCCCCTACTGTTCCGACATTGCCAAGTCCATCGATGCTCCTGTCTTCCACGTGAACGCTGACGACGTTGAGGCCGTCAACTACGTTTGCCAGGTCGCTGCCGACTGGCGTGCCGAGTTCAAGCGTGACGTTGTCGTCGACATTGTCTGCTACCGTAAACAAGGTCACAACGAGACTGACCAGCCCTCTTTCACCCAGCCTCTGATGTACAAGCGTATTGCCGACAAGAAGCTCCAGCTCGACTTGTACGTTGAAAAGCTCATTTCCGAGGGTACTTTCACCAAGGAGGACATTGATGAGCACAAGAAGTGGGTCTGGGGAATGCTGAACGACAGTTTCGACCGAAGCAAGGACTACCAGCCTACTGGTAAGGAATGGCTGACTTCCGCTTGGAACGGTTTCAAGACTCCCAAGGAGCTTGCCACTGAAGTTTTGCCGCATCTCCCCACAGCCGTCGAGCCTGCTATCTTGAACAGCGTCGCCGACAAGATTTCAGGCGCTCCTGACGGCTTCACCATGCACCGCAACCTGAAGCGTATCTTGTCCAACCGCAAGAAGACTGTCGAAGAGGGTCAGAACATTGATTGGGCTACTGCCGAGGCTCTTGCTTTTGGATCTCTCGTTAACGAGGGCTACCATGTCCGTGTGTCTGGTCAGGATGTTGAGCGTGGTACTTTCTCTCAGCGTCACGCTGTCCTGCACGACCAGGAGACTGAGTCCACCTATACCCCTCTCCAGCACATCAGCAAGGACCAAGGTAGCTTTGTGATCTCTAACTCTTCTCTGAGTGAATTCGGAGCGTAAGTTTTAACCCCCTCTTAATATTTAATATGAAACGCAGCATCTGACGTGTTCGCAGCCTTGGATTTGAGTACGGCTACTCTCTGACTTCCCCCAACGCCCTCGTTATGTGGGAGGCCCAGTTCGGTGACTTCGCCAACAACGCTCAGTGTATCATTGACCAGTTCATTGCTTCTGGTGAATCGAAGTGGCTGCAGCGCTCCGGTCTGGTTCTATCCCTCCCCCACGGTTACGATGGACAGGGCCCTGAGCACTCCTCTGGTCGTATGGAGCGTTACCTCCAGCTCTGTAACGAGGAGCCCCGTGTCTTCCCCTCTCAGGACAAGCTCGACCGCCAACACCAGGACTGTAACATGCAGATCGCCTACATGACCAGCCCTGCTAACCTGTTCCACCTGCTGCGTCGCCAGATTCACCGTCAATTCCGCAAGCGTACGTTTATTTCCTATATCCAGAGAATATTCTATGCTAACCATGAGATCTAGCCCTCATCATTTTCTTCTCCAAGTCTCTGCTCCGTCACCCCATTGCTCGCTCACCCCTCGAGGAGTTCACTGATGACTCTCACTTCCAATGGATCATCCCTGACGCAGCTCACGGCACTGCTATCGACGAGCCTGAGAAGATTGAGCGCGTCATTATGTGCAGCGGTCAGGTCTATGCCGCCCTCCTGAAGCACCGTGAAGCCAACAACATCCGCAACACCGCCATTACCCGTGTTGAGCAGCTGCACCCCTTCCCTTGGGCCCAGCTCAAGGAGAACCTAGACAGCTACCCCAACGCCCGCAATATCGTTTGGGCCCAGGAAGAACCCTTGAACGCCGGTTCTTGGAGCTTCGTTCAGCCCCGTATCGAGACATTGCTGAACGCGACTGAGCACCACAACCGCCGCCACGTCTTGTACGCTGGTCGCTCACCAAGTGCCTCCGTGGCCACCGGTCTCAAGTCCGTTCACTTGAAGGAAGAACAAGAACTTCTCCAGGACGCTTTCTCCGTTCACCAGGAGCGTTTGAAGGGTGAATAGATCATCTTTACGCAAGATGTTTTCCTTTCTTTCTATATGTCTTGTCTCAGGGAGGAGCGGGCATAGCGTCTACTCATTTTTTGGCCTCAATTGTATGACTGATTTCTTTTGTACTGTTTCTTTTTTCCCTTGTCTCTGCATCGATCCGGTCCTGGTTGCGCTGGAACATTGGTATCTAGGGTTGACCCTGGCTTATAATTCCTGGGCTGGCCTGTTTATACCTAGAGAATTCTTTCTGCGTATGTAAAATAACTACATGTTGGCATAATATGATTGTTCTCTTCGGTTCTTGCTGGTGATTTTCTCTGATAAGTGACGTCTCAGTTCTCTGCAACCATGTCTTATCTGCTGAGTAAGCGTATGCTACCTAATATTTCAGGCAAAAACAATTGATATGATGGGGGCTGTTTGATTAGGGAACAAGTTTCTCCGCACTGCCAGTGGGTTTGCTTTCGCTTCCCAGTTCTGCGCCTCTCCATTACTACTCCAGCCCCGTCTTCACTGGTCTTGTCAATGTAATTCTTGCCCAACTGTTATTTGTTCACTACCATTGTCCGAATTTTGTATCGTTGGGAGAAATACCCGTCGGACAATGTCTGCTACTGGCTCCCAGGGTCACAGTGGCCGTCAGTCGGCGCGCCAGACGAGGACAAACCCCTCGCGCACATCAAAGACTCTCGGACGCTCCTCATTTGCCTATGGTCATGGATCAATGATGGATCAGATCTCATCGCCTCCTGTACCGCATGGATTTTATCCTGCGCTCACCCATTTCACAGACGCCATAACCGCCCTCCCACGAGAGTTCCGACGGCACAATTCGTTGCTTAAGGAGGTTGACGCCAAAGCTTGGGCGCTTGAGGAGAATTTGCTACAGCTACTGAAGGTTTCGTCCGAATCCCAGTCAACTCCTTTCCCATCCAATCCTGCTCCTGTTATCGGAGGCGTTGTCCGGGAAGATCTTTTGCCTGCGGTGAGTTTCAGCGCGCAAGTACCGGGCCGCATCACCCTAACTGTTTTCTTTCTTAAAGGATGTTTCTCGAATGCCTGAATCCCCAGAGAGTCAAAGCCGCCGCGTCCTTTTCGATCGTGTTCGACATACCCTCTCCGACCTTATGGTGACAGCAGATGAGAAAAACCATGTGATATCCAACGCAAACGACGAGCTCGATCGTCAGGTCATGCGCTTGGACTCAATATTTCCTTTTATTGCTGGCGAAATAAGCGAAGAGGCCCGGCTCGGCAGTCTTAATCACTGGGCGTATTCGAATCGGAATGCCGCCAAATCCACCGGCAGCGAGCGTCCTCGAAGAGAGGCCGCCTCGAATAAAGATCTTGTCCATGCTCTACAGGAGGCAGAGGCTGTGTCTCGCAGCGAAGCGAGACGGGACGCAGTGTTGGCACGCAGGCGCCGCGCTCATGCAGACTCGGATTTCGATGACGCGCGGGCAGCTGGCTCCCGGAAGGGACAGAGCAACAAGAGCCGCGTTGCGGCTGACCACGGATCTTTAGGCCAGAATCAACCTGCGACTGGCTCATCGGGACAAGCGAAACGTCGCAAGGTTGAGCGGCCCCCGAACGTGGAAGCCGGCGCGGCTATGGAGCGCTCCGCCAGCGGTGCGGGTGCATCTGCACGGGCAGGAGCTAAAGAGTCTACCGATGCGATCAAGAAACGGCAACGAGCACCCAATGCTAATGCAGCTGCTCGTAAGAGGTATGTTTTGTTGGTCTCCACTGCAGTGTGCCGAGGTCTAGCTGACCATCATTAGAAACAATACCGGGGCATCTACCGCGGACTCACCTGTCCTTGGTGCTTCTCCAATAATCGGAGCAGCTACAACCGCTGCAACCCCTCGCAGCGCAGCTAGCCCTGGGCCTAATGCTGCACGCCCACAATCGTCACGGGCACAACAAAGTTCGGCACAGGCGAATGCTCGACAAAGGCCATCGTCATCCGCATCCAACCGAGTTCCTAGCTCTGGTATGCTTCAACAATACGTATTTTCTCTGACGCTGCTAACATGTGCAGGTAAAATTACCGAAACCAAAGCGCCATTGAAGGAACCGCCATCTAGGACGGAAATAGTACCACTTCCGGATAGTCATCGTGCTACGGAACCTGAGGGCATAGATGCGCCGAAGACTACCGGGACTGTGGTTGCCTTGCGAGACGATACGGACCGTAAACCCACAGAGTCCATCGAACCCTCCGACCCGCTGGTTTCGGTATCGAATACTGTGCCTAAAGG
The DNA here is from genome assembly GCA_027569055.1 of Aspergillus baeticus. Lineage (NCBI taxonomy): Eukaryota > Fungi > Ascomycota > Eurotiomycetes > Eurotiales > Aspergillaceae > Aspergillus > Aspergillus baeticus. Next base: position 738,190 of record JAPDEI010000011.1, on the reverse strand, counting down.
TAGAACATCTAAGACGTCAACACCTGTGCTTGCTCCCGCAGAGCCCGTTCAACAGCGTGCGCGCCCTACAAGGAGTACAGACACTGCGCCAAAGCGTAACCAGAAAAAGAACGGAGCCAGCAGTGTACCTGTTTTAGCGCCACCAACCACAACATCGGATGCAGAAGAATCAATCCATGAAGGAGACGATGAGGACGAGGAAGGCGAACCAAGGTACTGTTACTGTAACGAGATCAGTTTCGGCGAGATGGTCGCTTGTGACAACGATGCATGCCCCCGCGAGTGGTTCCATCTTTCGTGTGTTGGGCTCACGAAGCCTCCTGGACGAAATGGTGAGTTTCTCCTTCCCTCTGAGTAGGGGGCACTGCTAACAGGGTATAGTTAAATGGTACTGTAATGAGTGCAAGGAGAATATGCGACGGAGTCGGAGTGGGCGGTAAAACGTCGCTCAGGAAGATCGGAGTTAATATCGCTCTGGCGCGTATACAGGTTGTCTTCTTTTAACATCTACGCGGATACCTTTTGTTTCTAAGCCACGTTTAATGTTTAGATTCTTGAAATTGCGACTATTGCAGGGAGTAGTTGCGTGTGGCGTTCTTTTCTCAAGTTACAGAGCTTAGGAAACTGCGGAAGGGATAATAAAGCTGAGTCGAACACGGAAGGCACGACCAAGGCCCATCTGCGCTGACTGACCTCGCGGCTTCCCTTGTAGGCGGCAACAAATAGGAAAAATTAAAAGGCGGAAGGTGCGATGGCCGTGCTTTCCTTGTGGCTATTGCCACCAGGAAACTCCCGCGCACACTATCACCCATTGTTTGCCCAAGAGACTTATTTAATTGGTGCATCAGGGATTATCGAAGTAACTAGCTGAGTGACTATCTTAGTAACCACTTAATGACTAGCTAAGCGACTATTTAGTAAGTGTCTAGGTGGCCGCTTAAATCCCTACTATGGTGTATGCATAATGTGCCCACACGCGCCTATATATAGACAGTTGATAAGATACCTAAGTGCTGGATAGATCTCACGAGAAGCTTGAGAACACTGCTAAGCAGTTTAGGTATGATTGTTTCTGGAATTAGATGTAGTAGATATTAAGCATGTAAAGATAGTGTCATATCTATGTACAAGAGGACTAAAACATACAAAAAAGAGGAAGGAGAAATAATTATATTACGTGTAAACAAAACTCAAAAACAAAGACGCCTCATTCGTGCTGTTGAATTTTCGGTTCTTGACATGAAGTCCATTCCGTTCCTTTTATTTTTTTTTCTACCCAACATGACGTCGTTAGAAGGCATCTACTCATACCCTGCTGTTGTACTTCTCGTTGAAGGCGTTGACAGCTGGAGAGACGGATTGTTAGTTGAGTTTGCCATAAGGCAGTAAGAGAGTCTTAAAATTAGCTTACCAATTGCAATTTGCCTGTATAGCCAGTTTCTCGCACTCTCGTCTTGCACAGGAATAAACGGTCCGTTGGCACCACCCTTGAGCATGATACTCATTCCAGTGCGTTCTTTCGATATGGTTTGTATATCCGTGAGACGGATGTCCCAGTCAGTTTCCAGCTTCTTGCTGCGCACGAGCATGATACGGTCATATGTCAACATAACTAGCATATCACGACCCGGAAGTTCGAGATGTGCGATGTAGTCCTCGTTGAAGTACTTTCCGTCGTCGGCTGTCTTGAGCCAGAGCTGACCGAGTGCCTCTCGTTGGGAGTACGGCCGTACGATGCCGTCCATGCCGATGAAACGAGTCAACCGTACACGGTCAAGTCCCTCTGCATCAAATACGGTGGTAGTATTCCGTACACCTTCAGCAAGATCTACGAGATGGTCAGTAACCCGGAATTTGAACGAGTTGGGAAAGACATACTAGAAGCAAGGTCAAAGGCACCAATAGCTGGCTTGGTAGCCAGGCCAAGGAAGCCTTTTCCTACGCCTTTGAAAAATCCTTGAATTCCTTCTTTCTCAGCGCCTTGAAGTGGATGGCGAGCTATGCCCTCAATACCACTGACAATGCTGTTGCCAAAGGCTCTCCCACCAGCGGTGATGCCGTACAGAGCATGCTTTGGCCGGTTACGGGTCTTCGACATCCGTCGCTGATCCTGGAATTCTTTGTCGAGAGTGGCAGCTGCTAGACCCTTGGACATGCTACCAGTGAGCTTCGAAATACTGTCGGAGAACCCAAACACAGTATTCTTCGCGAAACTTCCAACTCCCTTGGCGATACCGTAACCCAGCTCCTGGGGTCGATCTGTCATAACAAGGCCTTGGTATGGTTCATAGAATATCGCGGCCACACCAGAGCTGACAGTATTGAACAGGCCAACGGGATTTCCGAGGAAGTCTGCGGATCCGAGAACAACATGGATTTGGCGAAGGAATTCCTGAGTGTAATGTCTCTGGATGTTACTAGCAAGCACAGGGAAAGAGACACGAGCATTCTCTATCATCAGAGCATTGAGCCGGACCGGTGCGTCATTGACATTACCCATTGACATTGTCATGACATCCACAATGAACATTAAGGGATTGGACGGTTGCAGAGTGTCTTCCACATTCACACGCTCAGTTCGCATGAAGGATATATCGAGTTGCATAGGCTGAAGATGGAGGAGTTCAAAGTAAACATCTTGGCCAGCACCTTCACTCTGTGGCTCAGGGATATTCAGCTCTTCTTCGCAGAGTTTGCCTTCTTCTTTCTCTGACCAGGCGGCACCGGATGCTTTGGTGAAGTCGAGCATAGAAAAAATGAAATCTTCGTCGAGTTCAAGTGTCATCTGCTGAAGCAGCACAGTAGCGTACTTGATATAAAGTACACCATACGAGTCGTCCTTCACACGTGTAATCATAGTGTGGAAAATGGGGTGGGCTTCCATCTCCTTGCCCGTCTTTGGGACGACACTAGGGTACAACAGCATTGGGAAGATTCCTCCATAAAGCTGATTATCGATCTGGATCCATTTGATCGTGGTGTTCAGAGTTTGATAGGCCTTCGACTCTTTAAGCTTGACCTCAATATCACGGAATGTCATATATAGAAGCTCCTTCATCTTTTGATTGATCAAGGAGATGCCGATGCCCCCGAGGTGAAGTTGGGCTTTGAAATTGACCTCGGAGTCGAATTCCTTAACCTCAAACCCGGTGCTGACGCTGGATTGCGAAGCTTGCGCTTTTTTTTGCCGGTACATACTCTTGGAAGCCTTAAAGTTCGATAGAACCAAGGTTTGAGTGGGACCATCGGCGGCAATATTGATGTCGATGATCTTTTGCGGCTCTCCGTACTGAGATGGAGGAATCCTCATAGGAATCAGGTTTCCGATTTCCGCCAATTTGATGCGTCTCTCTTTGCCCTTACAAGCTAACACAAGAGATTTATTCTTTGTCGCAGGATAATCCCACGCATATGGCATGATACTGCGGGGAGGTAGCCGATAGCGAATTGGGCGCCAGGTGTTGGTTCGGTCCTCTTCATCGTCTTCTAGATTTGGATTCTATATTACGTTAGCAGGGTCCGCAAATCCCTCGGGGACGACCTGAGGTTCACTGCACTTACCGTCTGGTAGAACATGAAGTCCACATCACTCTCATTCCGCATGGAAAATGGCCAATTTCGCTGTTCAAAACTCAAATGGACGAAAAGAGTCGCTGCCTCCATAATAACATCAACCTTGACCAGCCGTTGTCGTTGGTTCTGTCTCGCAAGCTTGACATGGACGGTTCCGATATCCGCAATATTGAAGGGAGAGGACCATTGATTATTCACTCCTGGGAAACAGAGGCAAAGCTGTTTTTCTCCAGCCTGGCGCAAGAAATAGAGAGGCACCAAGTCACCAGTCTTGATATCTGTGACATTCGAGGAGCCCGGTTCTCTGACCAGAATGTCTTCGGTGAGTTTGTTTTTCAACACAAAGCGAGGTGCGATGGTGACAATCTTGGTAAGCTTGTATTTCCCTTCACCTTCAGCCACTGACACTCCTGAATGGTACTCGGATCTGCCATCCCTATCAGGTAGTACGACCTCAAAGGTGCTTCCGATAGCCTCGAAACTCTGCGGTTTGCTCCACGACGAGTCGCCTATTCTTATTATAGATCGGTTCTTCTGGTCTTCTGTTGAGTACGAATACATGTATGGAAGAACACGCCCTCTTTGCCGAGAATCAGCTTCAGCCCTTATCCCTTGACCGGCGGCTGAGCGCGCCGCTTGCAAGAAGGCTTTGCTTTGAACCTCCATCGGAAGACCACTCCTGTTTAGGATGAGGTATGGACTGTAAACCGAGACCCTGAATGCCCCTCCACTGTCAGGTACATTGAAGAAATGCAGTTTCAGTTTCAGTTGAAGGCCTCGGTCATCCTTCAGAGACAATGTATGCTCCCTTCTGAAGTCTTGTGCGTTTCCATTGATGATAGAGAAATCGCTTTGTTTAAACACCGTATCCTCTATGTCAACACTGAGCAACAGTAGATGGGACAGCTCGACAACGTGAACTGGGCTTACCCCACCCTTCCGTAGGAAATTAGTCCAGTCCTTCCGCGTGTTCTTATCATAGATGCGGTACTTGAAGTCGTAGGGTAGAAGATTCTGGATCTCGACGGGTGCAAAGATGCGAATGCGCATGTATGGGTATACCTTGGTCAGAGGATCCCGTGCATTGAAAGTCGCATTTGTCTGGAAATAGAAGGGGGGAGCTTGTTGCCCGCTTTCACTCAGGCACCTGATGGTGCGAGTAGGCCGGCGCATGAGGTCTTTCCAGTACAATTGTTCGTGCGACCAATCATACCCAAAGCCTTGATCAGGTCGGATGACAAGAGAATGCATATATGAGGCCCCCACTGGCGCAGGTCGAGCATCTCCGGGGAGAATCTTCTCGATTTTGAGAAGATGGCCGTCTTGTGGATTGAAGATACCAAGCTCCACCGGTATTTGCGTGTTGTTTTCCACGAGAAGGGGCGAACGGATTGTAATATACTTGACGTTATCTGGGCCCAGCTTGACCTCAACCAGAAGTCGATGTAGCACACCGTCCTTCTTGGGCTTCAGATTATACAGAAGCTCACCTTCTCGAACGACAGGAATACGGCCCACGCTCTCGAAACCACTACCTTCCAGCTTGACTCCAACGAGACCGGCTTGTCCTTCTGGAGCAAGTGTCTCACGCATGGATGTTGAGTCTTCGAATCGCCAGGGGTACTCTTCACCGTCAGCTAGTTTAGCAGCTGGTCCATCTTCCCCTTCAGCAACATCAGCCCAGACATGGAGGTCAAAGCCAGTATAATTGCGGATCCGGTAAGGCGCATCCGCCCCTCTTGGTTTCGAGAGCACATCCTCATCGGTAGAGAAAAACTTGAAAGACTTCGAGAATAGGTCTATCGTAGCCGACGTAACCGTAAGCTCCATCGTCTTGTGAGAGTAGACATCAACGGAGAAGACGTCCGGGTGAACTTCTTTCGCCATGTGGAAACCCAATTGCCACGGCTCTATGAGGGGTTCCCAAGCTGATTTGGAGAAATTATAGACGTTGATAAAGGTATCAAAACTGGTATCTGCAGTTAGGGCAGAAGACCAGTCGCGAGCGTCCACGTTGAATTTCTTGACGCTCCAATCCAGCAATGGAAGATCATGAAGATCGCCTATGAGGATAACACGGACACCGTCTACTTGAGCTTTCAGCTCCTCTCGTTTCAATATCACAGAGCGCTGTTGACTTGTTCCACGTCCAGACAAGTCCGCAGCACCACTAGAGCGCCTTTGTGATCTTGTTGTAGGGGCTGTTAGTGTCCGACCCGCGGCCGACGACTTCCTTCTTGACCTGGGACCTGAGGTACCCCTAGTGTCAGGGATTGATTTTGCTTCGCCAGTCTCTGCGGGGAGGGCCGTTCTGGCGCGCATTTCAGAAGCCTTGTTTACAATCTGTATGGCCATCAAGATATCACGGAGTGAAAGGCGCAGAACCAGTGGCTCAACATGGATATCAATAGACGTGAGTGATGCGCCTCTATCCTGGGGACGACTGTCCATCGACAATTCCAAAGTAAAATCATCCAGAATACGGAGTCTGCTTGTTTCAAACTTGTCCATTCGGCAGAGGAACATGCCGACTTTGTTCACATGGAGGGTTGAAACATTTTGGTGGGAGAAAAGGACCTCCTTTGCTCCTAGAACTATCGCTTCGGTGTGTGGAATAGCGGGGTTGGCGATGGTAATAATCTGAGCATCAACAAGGCTCACCCTGAATGATACTGTCATCTGGTTGGATGCAGCCGCAGCGGGCTCCTCCTCAGGCGAGGGCGAGAGCAGAGACGTATCGGTGCTTTCCGCCATACTGGACCTCGGTTCTTCCTCTTCGGGCGAGTCATCGCCCTCGTCCTCTTCAACTATCTCTTTTGCTGCAAAGACAGAATTGGCAAAGCTTTGCAGAGCAAGCAAGTAGTCTAGGGCAAGTATAATTCGAGGGCTATCGATGGTCAACATGGCGATGAGGTGCTTCTCCGGCCCTGGCGTCATAGAGACGCGCGCCATAAATTGCTGTTTGACATCGTTGTTGATAAGCGACATGATCTTTCTGAATTTATTAGTGTCCTGCTTCCGGCTATCACGAATAGAGAACGAATGAATCAGAAGCTCCGACTCCAGCGAGCCGTCCGTCAGCATTCGCAATTTGACTCGAGTGTCATTGAGCGAGAACTTGGATAGGCTGGAGTCGTCGAGACTACCAATTGGCGTGTCGTCTTTTCCAAGTATGAGTTCTAAACCGACAGTGTCCGCCTTGAAGATCATGTCAAGTCGCACCCACGTCCCCTGTTTACCAGGGGTGTTCTCAGCTTCGGCGATCTGCTGGTCAGCATCCTGGGAGGTGCTGTTGGATTGCAATTCCCTTCCTGTCTCAGTGAGGGAAGAGGGCAGGGCCTCCAATGCCTCCAACTCCTGCTGCTCAGAATCAGTTGCGAAGGCGCCAGGTGCCGTCCTAGAAATGTCGAGAAGGAACTTGAGTTGTTTTTGTGATACACGGAGGTTGATAGGTGACATTGTTCCTTCAATTTCCATATCTGGGCGGGGGTTATCTCGCTGGTGCTCAAGATAGCAGATGCTAAAGTCTAGGTTGACCTTCTGGATCATTTCGAGCTCCTCAACTGCACCCCCCTCGTAGTGGAACCTGGAAGTCAAGCGAATGTTGCGAATCCCAGAGGATATTACATTCACAGCTGGACTGTCCTTCTCGTCCTCAAGGGGCACGAAAGTGTTCTTGGCATAAATCTCACCAAGGTGAGCAGTCACTGTATCGTAAGGGCGATCTTCCTTCATAGTACCGGGGAACACCAATATCGGTGTCATGACCACCACATCGAAGCGCATCCGAGACGCATTCTCTTGAAGTTGACTTGCCTGATTGGCTGCGGCTCGTCGGGCAGCATTGAAAATGGCTTGCATCTTCCCGAATTTGACAAGGAAGTTGATGATCTTCCGATAGGGCTCTTCGAGAAAATTGATTTTGATTGACCCAGACCTTAGGAAGACTTCAGAGTCATACCCAGGGTAACTCGAGCTCTCGGGGTCGAAAGTCTGGTACTTGAAGTCGGCGAAATTTTCACCCTCGATCGTCAGAAGCCTGCGAAGATCAGAGCTCTCTCGCGCGCCAGTATTGATATCGTCTATTAAGGTCAAGCTTCCAATACGCGACTGTATCACCATAGTACGACCAACCAGGAAAATTCCAACATCAGCTGTATGTAGACTAAGCGTGGCAAGTCTGACGCCGTCATTGTTCAGGATTAGGGCAATACTCTTCATGTCAGCTTTGATACGAATTTTGCCTGGCTGCTGGGGTTGCTGCCCAGCATTACTGGCATCTTCCGGGGCGCGATCCGCCTGGGTATCTTGATCAGGCTGTTGTTGCGGGTTTGTGAATGTCAGGAGAACAAAATCCAACAGTGTCAGAAGGGTTTTCCTCGTAACGACAAGGTTGATGGTTGAGACAGAGATATCTAGATTCATCGCCACGCCCTCGTACGTTGAGTGGAATTCCGGGGACTCGGGTTTAACTCGAACAAACTTGAGGTAGAAGAGGTCTTTGTCTTCATCTGCGTCGAATCCCGTAGAGGAGATGATTTTCTTGAACTCTGGAACTAGGTTCTCTTCAATGTAATCGTCCACGCTGAGGGACTTGAGGATCACTTCAGCCACCATGTCATAGGGTCGCATATAGAAGTCTAAAGCAAACCCTTCAGCAACCAGTTCCACCAGCAGCTGCTCTCGTAAATGATCATTTGAATCAGAGCGGAACAAAGAGCCACGGAGGCGGCCAACGGTGAACTTGAACTCGAAGTCCCGGCGATGAATATCGGGCAGATTGTCAGCACTTTTACTGAGTTTCTCGTTTTCTGACTCGTTATCCGACTCTTCATCAACAACGGGAAGCTCACGCAGCGCAATAGGATTGAAAGAGGATGATCTAGCTCGGCTGCTACTCAGTGCCACATCCTGTGTGTTTTCAGGGGACTCGGTAGCCGTAGCTTCATCTTCGGAGCGTGGAATAGCGATGTCAATCAACTTCATCAAACCTTTGTATTTCGTGTCGGAAATGGATGCGTGGAGCTCAGGAAGGTGACCAGATATCCGTGTCCGAGTAAGCTCGGTGAGCTTTGGAACGATGCACATTTCCAAAACGAAGTCCACATTAATGCGGTCAATGATGTGTAAATTCCTTGACGCGACATCAGGACCAAGCTGAGCCTTGGTGGTCTCCACACCAGGCCCTATAAGTACCTGGGTAGAGTCAAGCTTTATCAAGAACCTATCGTAGAGCAGATGCTCTAGTTCTTTGTAATCTCCGGTGTCGTACTGTCGCTTTTGCTTCGCTTGAATGTCCTTCATGGTTTGCCTATCGACCAATTCACTGTTGACGCTAACATGACCGGCATCGACAATCAAGCAAAGGGAGCTTTCATGGGTAATACTCTCGGGAACAATGATTAGAGGTGCGTGGATGTCGAACTGTGCGTCGACTTTCTTATGTTCCTCTAAAGCAAACTCCAAGCCAGCTCGCGTTTGCTGTCGGATTCCTTCAACGGTGGCACCTGCGGTATCTAAAATGGCTCCGATGGATTCCATATGTCGCTCAGGTGGCTTGAAAAAATGGACAAACTCGACAACAAACCTTGGGTTGTAAATAACCTCAATACTCTTGAGTTTAACCTTGACCACTGAGTCAGCATCACTCTCGAGAGGGTTCTTTTCAAGCTGCAGGTGGAACAAGCTATCCTCGTCCAAGTCTTCTGCACCATCATCTGCATCAAAGTCTTCGCTGCTAGAGATTTGTGACAAGCGGTTTTTCGGCTCCGGGAGGGAATCCTTGACTTTCACAATCTGTGGGTAAAGGCTTCCTTCGGTTGTTCCATCGTAGACTCTCAAGCCCCCAAGATCTAGATCCACAAAGAAAGAGTCTGGACGCTGCATTGCTTTGGCGCGGAAATTATCGAACACAAGCTTCATGACCTCATTCGCTTTTCCATGAGGGCTGCGTATCAGGGTTAAGCTACCCGCTTTGAGACCAGCATTGACTTGGAGTTTAACCCACTCCCTTGGAACGTCAACGCTCTCTGAAATAGCCTTCTTCTCATCCCAGTCAATGGCGCTGTACAGTTCCTGTCGTTGCTCTTCCGTCATCGCTGTTTCTTCAGAATCTTCTTTCTTAGAGCCCCATACCCACTCAGACCAAGTTTGCTGTCGTGCGGGCTTCTTAACGCCCACATTTTCTTTTCGTAACTGATTCCTAGCCAGAGACCTCCAGAACCGAATATCCTCGTAATTGAGCTTTCTTTCGAGTTGGCTAAACCGTTCTGTATCTTGGGCTGACGTTTGCTCTTCGCGCTTTCTCTTCTTGAAGAGATCAATATATGCGATACGGTCGTCTCTCCGCTCTCTGATGTAGTCCCAAGTCCAGCGTCTGTTACGCTCGTGGATCTTGCTCAAAACGGCCTCTCCGGCATATCTGAACCAGGCGCGCGGATCCTCCTTTGGTCGAGACTTTGGTTGAATTTTCTTGTACTCTTGGTGACGAATAAAGAAGTGGAAAAGGTCAACAAGCATCAACGCGTCTCGGTACTGTTCGTCGTCCAAAACGAACCCGATCTCATCAAACAATAGGCGGGCATTTACAGCGGGTCGATCATGCTTCCCGCTCTTGTCCATCTCCAAGCCAGCGCGTCCACTAACGGGCCGAAGTATAAACTGATTATCATCTTCATTGTCAATTCCGGACCTTAGCCTCTCTAGCAGTTCCACGTGGTCGATACCCTGCGCCTCTGCACCCACATCAGAGCCTCGACCAGTTCCTAGAAGTTTAGCATCCGTGTTCCAATAAACGGAAAGGGCCCCTAGAATGGCTAATTTATGTGTCGTGTCGGATGTCGACTGGATGAAGGTTGGTTTCCATTCTGAGTCTGTACTGACAGCACTGAGCTCCTTTAGTGTCAATCCGGCGGCGAAGGGATGTCCTGGAGAAGCTATTGAGTCCTCATAGCGAAAGTGCACATTCTTGATAGAAATTTGAAGGTTGTCGATCACGGCAGTAACAAGGCTCTGGGTGAAACTTTGATTACGGCGCTGTTCTTCTTGGCTCATTCCTTCCGAGTTGCGCTCTCTGAGAATCTCCGCACTCTCGATCTTGTCCATCTTTATCGCCTGTGCCCTTCTTTCCTCTTCCTCCGGGTCATAATCCGCATCTTCTTTCGGCGCGGCCAGCAGGAATACATCTTCGATATCAACCTTGACGGGTTTGCCCCTCAGGTTTGACCAAGGTATTGACAGTGTAAGCTCTCCGACATGGCCTTCGACGACGTTGAGGGGAAGGTGCAGTTGGTCGAGGGCCTCTCGTCGCAACTCGAGGTTCCGAAGTTTTACATCTCCAGACCAGATGCCGATATTGAGTTGCGTCGCATCAAAGTTCTTGACGTAGATGCCCAGAAATCGGTTGAGCAGATTAGCGACCAAGCCTTCCAACATGGCAGCGAGCTGCGGCCGTGTCCCGGGCCGGGGTTAACTACTCTGAAGGGTTCGATCAGGCGCCGACGCGGGCAATGTGTTCAAGTAGTAAGACTGGCCTGATTGTGAAATATAACATCCGTTAGTTCCATAATTGGCAAAATAGGTGCTAGATAGGTTTGGACCGTCGAAGAGGGGTATCTGCAACCTAGGATACCTAAATTCAAAGATCAGGAGTAAATGTACCTAGTCACACATTGGAGAGATCTTCTTGCACTTGCAAATGAATCACGATCGGGCGGCCATTCACGCGCTGGAGGTCTGCGGAGGCATGCACGCGATTACCGAGGCGGGCGGACTTGGGCTACTTCCCCAGTCGCAGTCAGACACTAGAGAGGATGAAACCGCGGTAATTCAAGAAAAGGGTATCTATAGATGGGCAGAAGGAGTGGGTGAAGAAGATAGGTATAATATGGGGTAAGGTAATGACAAGGTACTCCGCAATAAAGTAGAAATTATGTTCAAGATGAAGAAGCAAGCTACAAAAGCATGATGATGATGTTAGGCGTGCCTGGTTCGGAGTAAAGTAAACTGTAACTGGCAGAAAGGGGGCCAGTAGCAAAGAGTGACGTCGACGCTGCTTCACCCGTCTTCCATGCTCTGCAAAAGGGCACCAGACCTAAATGCTGAGTCAGGTTTGGAGCGGAACAATAGCTGCCTGAATTTTCCGACAGCCGCTGGCACTCCAACGTATCTACTGCCTGGGGCATCGGAACGATCTGCGGAGCTGGCTTACCTCGTCTCCCGAAGCCGGCCATTACCGCACCTCTGATAATATCACCTCGCCCATTCGTTGCTTCGAGGATAGTTTGCGTCCAACCTCAGAAATCTCCGCTCTTCCGAGTTAATCTTTATCAGCTTCAATGTGAGCAAGTCATCTGCCCCTTTGCCATTCTACCGCCCCTTTTGCCGGCTCAATTGGCGTGAAACCGGCCCACCAAGCCTCATCCGAACGTTTCCATGCCGAGTGCTAACGCAAGGTTCCGGTGAAAAATTAGCTGCCGACGACAATGCTGTACAGACAAACCGCGTCCCGCTCTGTCCTCAGGGCTCTCTCGAGCTCCAATGCCTCCGTGGCCCGCTCGTCGCTGGTGAACAATGTGTTCAAGGCCCAGTTGACCTCTGCCGCTCGCTATCCCGCCCGCCCAACCGTGTCACCAAGCATGGCTCTTGCTGCTCGCAAGCCTGTCACTACCGCTCTTGTCCGATACGCCTCTAGCTCTCACAAGGTGCGAAATATACTGCGTTAGATTGAGGCGTTGTGGTCATTTGCTGATCTAGGTTGCATTGCAGAGCGATGAGGACGTTGATGTCATGGCTGGTATCAAGGGTGACGCAGTACGTATATACTCTTTCTTGCTTTGCGGGGAACCATTGAATTGCTCAGCGTTATACCCGCCTTGTATTTCTGAACTTGCGCTAACCAATGGCTTTGGCGTGAGTAGAAAGTCATCAAGGAGACCTTCAGCCTCGCGGATGTGCCCAAGGATGCTCTCTACCTCGGTATGGCCGGTGTGATCCCATACCTGGCTACCTCTTTGGAGACTGTGTACCTAGCCTACGAGGTCAACCACGCCAACCTTCACGGTGATGGCCTCATCTTCTCCGGCCAGAGCGCTGAACTTTTGCTACACATGCTCGAGCCAGTCCAGGTCGCTTACGGCGCTGTGGTAAGTAGACCCGACCTCTAGCTCACGGAAGCCGAGGGCTAATCGGTCGCGACGAAGATTCTCTCCTTCCTCGGAGCTGTTCACTGGGGCCTTGAGTGGGCTGGATACGGTGGCCGTTACGGCTACAGGCGTTACGCCGCCGGTGTTGTGGCACCCGCTGTCGCCTGGCCTACCCTGCTGCTCCCCGTCGAGTACGCCCTAATCTCCCAGTTCCTCGCCTTCACCTTCCTCTACTACAACGATGCCCGTGCTGCTGTTCAGGGCCGCGCTCCTCACTGGTACGGCATGTACCGCTTCGTCCTGACATTCATTGTCGGTGCCAGTATCGTTGCCACTCTGGTTGGTCGCGAGCAGATCTCTGGCCTCGTTGGCAAGGACCAAAACATCTCCGACAAGATCAGCGCTCTGCTCTACCTTCAGAAGAAGGAGAAAGAGGAGGCTGCTGAGCGCCGCAAGGCCGAGCAGGAGGAATCCGAATAAATGCCTTATTGTAGAAGGCATATTGAGTCCTGATGGTGCGCATATTGGATAGATGGTAGAGGCGTGGCTGTTGATACCGGACAGCAAAGGTATGACAGTATAAAGATGTCGATTCCAGTCCTTTTTCTTTGTCATACTCCAGTTTCTTGTAGATTACGCGCGGAATCAACGATCCAGTCTAACCTGGTGCTTTCTTTTGTTTGTGAACCAACCCCTAAAAGCAAAACAAAATATAAGTACGAAGTAAACCAATTCATCCTGGAGATGAATAAAATACTTCGACTGGGCCTAATCAACGAGGACCTTGTTGATAGTTATTGTGCAAAGCGCTTTGTGATCAGGCGTCTCTAACATATCCTAAAAATCTAGCCCAGTGCCTTGTGTGCTCCAATGTCCGGACACCTCGGACATAACTACCCACCAGAGCAGATGCAAAGCTCGGATCTCGCAACCTTGGCACCACTGCACGGCCTGAGTCTCCAGCTCTGGAAATTCGGTTCTGATTGATAAGATCCGATCATTCTCGCATCATCCCCTCCACAATTCCGAAACTCTTCCCATATATCAAAAAACCCGTTCCCTCTCATTTGCCGGGCGCGAAGTTTACCCAATGATACTTTATGTTTTCCTAACCACGACTTCTCGAGACTGACTTGGACTTTCAAAACCGACACGATTTCTATCACTAGGTATATATAGGTAGCAATGCAGTCCTTCCTCCGCCGTGGCGCGTCGTTCCTCACGCCTTCCCCATCCCCCTCCCCCTCTACCACATCGAACTCGAAACCAGCGATCCTTTCCCCGGAAGACTTCTCGAAGGCGCCTACGGCCGACACACTCTTTTCGAAGACGAACCCTTCTGAAGATGGGGAGGAGTGTTTACACGATTGCGCAACATGTACAATCAAGTATCCCGCCAAGTTCGATGTGGACCAGGAGGATGAGCTATACGGACATGTGAACGGCTGGTCGACACATTTGCTTGTTGCAACGGGTAAGACAGACTGGGTAAGGGATGTTGCCGACGAAGAGGGCAGTGTGATGGAGGCTATTGATCGTGGCGGGGTTTTGCCAAGCAATGGGGTTAGTAAACCGCATGTTACCCAGCTGGATGTTCTACAGGGATGTAGAGTGGCTAATACTGGAGTTCTACTTTGTTTGGCTGTGCTGGGTAGAAATTGAAGTTGTCGGCAAGTAACATGCCCGTGCCGGATGAGTACCATCACCAAGAGAAGGGGCAACAACCGACCAATGTGCTCCTACTGCCGAGTTTCACGATCATCGAGCATGTTACGCCGGCGCTGGTCCCGGACCTTATTCACGGGTTTGTTGATCCTGCCGTGACCAACACGACACCTTTGAATGTGCCCCCGGCGCCGGTCCAGAAAGAAGACAATAATCGCGAAGAAGCTCCGGGGGCGCGAATCGCGACGCCGCTCCGGTCACGACCGTGTCCACACGCAGCTGTTATTCTTCTTTGCTCGCAGAAGACGCGCGACGCACGTTGCGGTCAGTCTGCGCCGCTACTAAGGCGGGAGTTTGACCGGCACCTGCGTCCGCTAGGACTGCACCGCGACCTGGACGATGAGCGTCCCGGCGGCGTGGGCATATACTTCATCAGTCATGTTGGAGGACACAAGTACGCGGCGAACGTGATTGTTTACCGGAGACGGGACTTTGACTGGTACAAGGCAGCAGAGAAGCAGACGGGCGACAAAGCCGGAGAAGGTACTGCCACCGACGAGGGCGCCGCGCAATGTATCTGGCTGGCGCGGGTGAAACCAGAAGACTGTGAGAATATTGTGCGATATACAGTATTGCAAGGGAAAGTTGTAAAGCCGGGAACACAGCTTCGAGGAGGGTTTGACCGGGAAAGAGGTTTGATAAGCTGGTAGAACGTCATAAAAACAAGTTTCAACTAGAAATAGAACAAGATAGGAGTTATATTCGGCATTGGTCATGTTACCTGCTCACCTGGACTGTTCTATATTCCTTCCTTCCTGCGTCCAAAAACCTTCCTCAGTCCTTGTTGACCGTTATCTCAGGCTCACTCGGTTATTGACGGACCATGACGCCTATCTCCATCTAAACCAATCGGGCACAAGGAGTGATCCGCAGAGTATGTATGCATTCTACAAGGTAATCAGCCTCAAACACCTATACTAGTGTCACCAAGTCATCAATACAAGTTCAACTCACCACTCACATCATATCTTAACAAGATCTGGTGGGTAACGCCGGATAACTTTAGAAGTGGAGCAAGAAATAGGGCACCCTCTCCTTTCTTTTTTCCCCACATGATGAGTAAGCGCGATAGAAGACAGAGAAATCACACAGACAGTTTTGATCTCCAGCCCTGAGCGCGATAAATCTTGGAGACGTGATTGATAGATACCATCGGCGGAGGTATCAAAGTTTGAGGCCGCGATACGTTGGTGAAGGATCGTCAAAGCTGGGCTGAGGCAATCGCATCCTGCTTCCCCGCTGCTGGAAGCCATGAAGCTCGAGACCCTTGTGGATTTTCTTGGACTGACTATTGGGCAACAATGTCAAACAACAATGCAAAAATACAATAATATCGAAGCCAGAAGGAATGGAATCCTGCTCGATTACCTAATCGGTAATGTGGAGGAGGCATGGGGGGATGGACAGTGGATTAAAAAATATTGCGGAGGGGCCAAGAGCACCATGTGGGCACATGCTTTTTCAGCCCGAGGAGAAACGCGGTCTCATGCAATATGACGACTGGGGCGCTTCACCGTGTTCCGATTTCTAACTTTGCGCCAGTTGAGCGCGAAGGCCTCGATCTGACAGTGGTTGGATGAGATAGCCGAAGGGACTTTCGAGGTGCGCCACAGTAACACGAATTCCCCAGTTGACTGCTTCGGTCCCTTAAATTGGAGTGGATCAAGCTTACTGTTTCGAAAGGTTGTCGAGATGAGAAGCTTCAGGAAAAAAGCCTCAATCATCCCAACGGGGCTACTGGTGTGAGTTACGAGGCGCCTCGCTGATCGCCATCATCGCCGTTGACATTCCTCTTGGGGAAGCTGGCAGAAATCACCTGGCAAGGAGCGAAACCTTACGGCGTTGCATATGCTTGGAAAGCTCGCAACCCAAAGGATCATGACGGGAAGCATTGACCAAATCCCATCATTACCTCCGTTTCTTGACCCCACGCCCAGTGGGAAGCTCAACCAGTCAGCCACAAACAAACACTTTATCTTTACCTTTCCTATATACTTCTGTGTAGCTTCGTGAAGTTCCCATATTCGCGACCTGGAAGGGCGTATACGTATTTCAAAATCATACCGAATCTGACTTGAGAGGTCGAATGTCTCCTCAGCAACTAATTTCCTGGCCCCACGAGCCTCTCACAAACTAACATCTCGCCCGAGATGACAGTCAGCTGGGTTACGAGTCCTCCAGTACGAGAATACTAGTCGAAAGCTAACCCAGCCATGCGGGGACGAGTCAACGTCGCCGGATGTGCATTCAAATGTGATTTAACTTTCGTGCCAATCGAATCTCTCGCGGGTCAACAGACTTGCCGCAGTTATCGTACCTTCGCTGGATGTACAGATAGTGGTTTCTTTTTCCTGGGATTACCTGCTTTGGTAGCTCCTGTCAGATCCCAGCCATGAGATGAGCGCATCTTGCTTCCGAGGTCCATGAGTGTGTCTGCCACACCCACCCCGTGCAGGGCGCATCTCCTTGCAGATTTCGTGCTCGACTAAGGCCTTATTTCTTATCGAGCTGAGCGCTGTGGCTTCCTGATCTAACCCCGCATATTTGTTGAGCTACTAGCTCCTTCGTCGTCCCTAACTTCCGCGCGAGACGGATAAAAGTCCAGACCCCTAGTCTCAAAATGGAGTCAGGCAACTAGTGACTAAACCGTTCATCTCGACGATGGTATCGTTTCCATTCTTCTATACTCCGAAGAATATCGCAAATCAAATGGCCCCTTTCTCATTTGGCGCGGGCTGTCATCTGGAAAGTTTAATGCTTGGTTAGCACCAATGAGGTCCCGCGCTTTCTCCCCGATGGGATATCGAAAGCGAGAGAGCAACAAACATGTGGGTTGACAGTTGGGGGATTGGCTCCACAATAGGCGAGTAAGCATCTCGAGCGCGGCAATTAGTCGAATTGATGAAGAGGATTCAACTGTCAGTGTCAGACGAAAGTGATGATATCTCCTTGGCTTCTGAATGCACCTTTTCCGTCTCTTTACAGCACCGGATGCTGTGGACAGCTCGGTTAGCCCCATCAGGAATATCTCCGCTTCAAATTACACTTTAGAGGATGGACCTTCCTGGGCGCCTGGAGATCAGGTCCTGAGTCATGATTTGCGGCTTCCAAGACAAGGATCAACCCAGCATCTCTGGTCCGATCCGTCCTCCAATATCGAAGGGGATACGTAACTCAACCATTGGTGTGCCTGCCCCACTGCCGAGGAACATGGAATCTCTGTCCAATTTCCAATTATTATTTCTCCTCAGGGGTTGCGAATGAACAGCATCTTGTGCATGCTGGCCTCTGAGTCGTCCCTGCCTTGGTTTTGGAACATCGCATCACGCACTTACTGCTCCACGTTCAGGAGTCAATCAGGTCAATCGAGTCCACAAGCACCAGGCATCAACGCCATCCAATATTGGACACCCGTGACCCGTCCCGAAGGAGGGAGTGTCATCCAAGACGAGAATTTCATTGACGATGATCAATCTTTCTTTTTCCCATTCTTGCTCGATTTTCTCCGGAATCTATATCCAAAGCGCTCTGGTGGACCATGAGCTCGTAACCAACATTCCAATCACCATTCACACAGTGCAACTTACTATTTGGCTCCTCCATTTGCGATACCGTGGTTCGTCACGGTCTCGCGCTGCCACTCGACTCACCACGCCCTCTCGGCTGAGAATAATGAGGCATACCACTACAATGTGACATACTTGATCCTTCCCACATGAAGTAACGAGGTACAGCCGATCTCAAGCCACTCCGGGAATGATTCGCAGGTCCAGTCGCCCGGAGGCGGCGACACACTGCGCGTAGGCTGCACTGTGGCATACATAACTACTCGAGAAGGCGCAAGTGAGGCGTTCCGAAGACTCGGGATGTGACATCCAGCGCCGCTGACAGAATTCCAAAGCCCGAAGGAGAAGCCTACAAGTTCCAACGGGTCTGACTTCCAGATCGGCACCGCCAATCCGCGGGGTTTTTGGAAATAATAATGGCTTTCCTCTGACTCGTGTGGCTGTTATCAAATCATAATAACCTTGGCGTTTTGGCAAACTTTGACAACTTAGGAAGCTGCGAGGGGAGCACAAGAAAGAGAAATGGAGGATCTTTTGGAATCAGATTTGGCGCGGCGCTTCATGCTGCACTCCGAAACAGTTCCCACAACCTGTCGATCCTTGGCTGACGTCGTAACGAGGGTCGTTCCTTCTTTCTTTCATGGAATAATAATACGACGCTCTTGTTGTACCGTAGACGGAGTTGGACGTAGCAGTCTGCGTTCAACTTTGATTATTGTACTTTTTCTAGTATTCAATCTTTTACCAAAGCTGATGCGGAATGGAAGAAGCAATTGGAAAAACCTGAGAGAAAAATCTCATCTAAGATTGGCGGCGCCAAGGCCTTGACATGATCGACCTTTTGTCCGTTCACTTAATTTCAAAAAAGGCAATCTCGAAAACCTGGCGGCCAGGTGGATACACGTTAACTATTTGCTGACTGCCCAGCGGCCAGCTCCGCCAACGGAAGGTGAGATTGTAGTGGAGATCGACAATCCTTCGTTCGCGCTGGACATAGCCGCCACACACGATGGGCCTAATAAACTATGATATGCGCCAGGCCTTTAACATCGGCTAGACATACGGGTGATTAAATTGCACATGAATCGCCTCCATTGGCGTTTGTAATCCCGCAGGTGCCGATTTTCCGATGCTGGCCGAGGATGGTGAGAGGCGAGGTGGATGCATTGAACTGAATTTAGACTGAAACGAGAAGACAAGAATAATGTATAGTATCCAACATCGGAGAACAGAGAACGCCGATCCGCTGCGTTTTAATACAATAAAAGTGGCGAATGGTGCCGAAGAAAACTGATACCAAAGGGGTGAAAAGGATAACAAGCTGGCTCGAAACGGGCTGGTATATTGGGGAAAGAAGAAGAAATTCGAAGTTGATTTCAAGCATGTGAGAACAGTCGTAATAACATAGCGCCCAGATTCGACAGTGCAGAGAGTTCAAACGTGTTACTCTTCCTTTTCAGGGAATTCTCGCAAGTCTTTCGATGGCGACTCCGCGAATCGGTGTTAAATGCACTTAGCCCACTCCAAGGTAGCTCCAGTCCTTTCCTTCTTCCTGGTTCAACAGCCTTACACCGGGCTCCTTGTATTCTTGGAAGTTTGGAGTGTAGGAAACCATATTAACAGTCGGGTTGAATCCGGGTTGCTGATAATGAAGACGGTTTTGGTCGTACTGTGGTTGCGGCTGTTGCTGCTGCTGGAGTTGGTGGTGTTGGAGCTGCTGGTGATGAAGCTGCTGCTGCTGCTGCTGATGGTGGTGGTGCTGCTGCTGTTGCATAAGCAAATACTGTTGATGGTTCATATCAACCGACGAGGTCACTGGGACGGCATGTGCCACAATTTGCGGTTGCTCTTGGATAGGAATTGGAGCCATTGGTAGGTTTTGATGGGGGTAGAATTCGTGGGTTGGAGGAGCAGTATTGGGGTAGTACGTTGGTTGAATTACCATAAACTGTTCGCCGGGCACCGGGGCTGTTCCAGCGATTGGGGAAGTGACAGAATGTTCAGAATCTGTATCTTCTTCCGGCGTCCGAGCCACTGACCCTGGCGGATGGATGCGGTTTTGGTGTTTCGTCAGAGTAGTCTTGCGACAGAAGCTTTTTAACAAATTAGGAAACTTTCACTTGGCGATAAGTCGTTTGGGGTTTACCTCTTATCACATGTAGGCTCGTGGCATATATAGGGCCGTCGTCCTGAATGAACTCTGCGATGGCGAGCGAGACTTGAAGACTAGAGAAGGGGTCAGAATCGGCTTGTGATAAGATCGAGGGAGTGGGTCATACATCCGAGAAAGCCTTGTTACACTCTGCATAATCGCAAACATGAGGCTTCTCTCCTGTATGAGTCCGTATGTGCACAGTCAGCGCGCTTCGCTGAATAAAACTCTTCTGGCAGTCATCATGAGTACAGTGGTACGGTCGCTCGTTGGTGTGTATCCGGTGGTGTCTGCAGAGATCTGATTTGCGATTGAAAGACTAGATCTCGCCGGTCAGAGGATGGCGAGAATATAAAGATGTATAATTAGAGGTTGACAAAGATCTAATTACCTTTCCACAATTCGGCCAGGGACACTCGAAGCCACGTCCGCTTCCAGGAGCCATGGCGGGGTGTTACAAAAAATAGCAGTAGGCAAGAGGGGTGCGTTGAGACAGCGATGATGGATAATGAGTGGATGGGACGAGGCAATGGAATATCGAAATCTCAATAGACCAAGTGGCGATGGGTATTCTTCAAGAGGAACAAGCTGAGATAAAAAAAAAAAGTATCGATGGGAGGGGGCAAATCAATGGCCACAAGAGTTGCAGAAGAGAAAAGGTCGACCCAAAGATAAAGCTGAGTCGGCCGGAGGGGGGCGAGAAGAGGTCGCAAGGGAGGAGAGAGAAAGCCACAGGAAAAAGGAAACACAAAAGGATCTTGAGAGGTGACAAGGACAAGGTTATCACAGAAAACTTAAGTCCAGGGTGCGTGTTTGGGTGGTCTAGACAGGCGAGATGACAGGCAAGCTCAGGAATGATGGATCGACGGGGGGGGGTTTAGCTGTGGTGCAGCTGATGGTGAGGCTGGAACAGAATAATATATGAAGGTTCCGCCGGTGCTAGATGAAGGCGAGGAGAAGAGGACTATTATAAGAACGGATAATAATATGGGATAATATATAGTAAATAAGATGGCCAAGGACTGCAACTTGACGGTGGTGGTACCCCAGGGCAAGAGAGACGATGGGGAAAAGCTGGGGGCGCGAGATGGTAGGTATAAATCAGAGGCAAGAGAGGGGGGAACAACAAGAGGATTCTCTTCGCCTCGCAGGTCAAGAGCGAGAGAAGGGCATATGTTGTGTATTTTTAAAAGCTGCAAGAAAGTGCCTCAGCCTGTATCTTCGCCGTCAGAAGCAAGCCCAGTCGGTGCCGACTACTTAAGTTACTTTTCGGTGGTGACTGTGGTGAGCAGAGGCGAGATCCTCAGGCTCGATCAGTAACCCAAGTCGGCCTAGTCGTCGTTGGCTCCCCTTGACCCTGGGTTAGTCGTCGTACCTGGGCAGTCTTGCGAGACAGGTGGAGTCGTGGGAAAAGGAAAGAAAAGAAATTAAATAATAACAATAATACCTCAGAAGAGGTAAGGTCGTGTATAAATTACCAAGTAAAAATAGAGAAGGCAAAATATATTAATAATTCATACCGTGAACATTGGATTGAAGGAAACTCCTGCGGAAGAAGAGCAGGAGGGGGGTTGTAGTGGACTGACTAACGCCCAGCAAAAACACCGATGATTATTTAGTGAGGGACGGTCGATTAGTGCAGAAAGCTAAACGCTCGGCACAGATTGACCCATCCAAGTATATCCAAGGACCAAGAGGCACTCCTATCTTGCAAGAATAATCCTCCAGAACTGACAGCTTGGGCTCGAGGATAGTCTCTGCCATCTGGGTGAGTTCCAGTGGGACGTGCCCGGGGTAGACGGAAAGACTAAGGGAGAGGCCGTGTTGGACCACTGCTCGGTCTCCTAAGCAAGATTAGCGGGGCAGCGCTATCGAACTAGGTACCAGCTCCCACCAGTCACCGGCCACGTCTGGTAGCAGGAGAACACCAAAACCCCACCCTCATGCAGTGCCTGGCCAGACTTCCCACAGCTCAACAGACGCTCGACTGTCGCCAACCCAATCAGCGCTCAGCCAGACCCGATGCTGGAGGCCTTGGTCCAGCGACTCTAATCCGGGGATGGCTTAGTCTCCTGCGCTGTGGAACACCACAAGGTTGATTGGAAACTGCCAGCCAGGCAGCCTCCCGGACTGACAGGAAATTGGTTACAGAACACTTCAACTGCTTTCTTGGTCGGAAAATTACGCATCGACGGTCTGTAATCGAACTGGAGTCCCCTACCTTGAGGTTTATTCAACTGTTTAGAGGCATCGACCTATTCCGGGTCATATCGCGTCCACGACTTCAATGACCTTCCGTTGCACAGTGATTGGCGATTCAGTGATAGGAATGTTACCCTTTGGGCGATCCTGGAGTCCGCTGCTATGGCGTCGGGACTCAGGACCAACAAAGGCAGCGACTCCACACAATAGGAAGAAAGACTGAAAGAAAAAGAAAGCAGTCAAACTTTCCAAATCTTCGGGTTGGGACCTAAAAGAGACGGGAGGCACAAGAAGCAAACAAACTGGTCAAGCCCATAGCTTTTCTGGAACGCAAATCCAGACTGGTAAGTTGCCTTGTTGAAGCAGAGACTCTAGCAGTCTGGAGTAACCTGACGGTTCATCTGCGATGCTAAACCCCAGCTGTTTCAAAGGATGCGCCTTTGCTATCTCTGAATGGCCGGTCATTCGGTCAAGAAAACAGGGTCCAGTTCCCCTTATAGGCTAGGAACTTAATTCTCGAAATTACTGGGCTGTCAAGTCTAGACTCTCGCGGCTTCGGGACTCCCAGAAGGGATTCTTTGTTCGTCCTTTTCGGCCGGAGGAGAGATGCCCGCAAGCTGTGCAACCTTCAGCACTTCAAGTTACCGCCGGTCCTTATCTCCAGCGGGCTATTCTTGGGAGAAGAGAGACATAGCTATATTGCGGTTAATGGGTTAACCGTGGCCTGCGTCCTTTTGAAAGACGCCGCCGGGGATCGTTCCCGAGTCCCAACCCCAGACTTGAAGCCAATTGTACTAGTTATTGGTTTATACTAGCCGATCGCTTCCATTTTGGCTAAGTTCTTGCAAGTGGACTCCGAGTTGTAATCCAGCCCCTCGACTTCGGGGCCAGCGGCAAAAAAAAGACCATCTCACTATCTCTGATGCATTCTCCCCACGTGGTTGAGTTTCGAATCTAGTCTGATATCCACGGAATATAGTCGGACACTCGGGGGGAAGAGTTCCAACGCCAGACGGCTACGCAAGCTCTTTGCCGCACCCTCCCTTATACCCACTCAAGTGAATTATTGATAGCACTAGGTACAGTCAGCAGTAGGAGTCAAGCTCACATCACCTATACTGCGACTCGTAGAAAATTACCCATTTGGTCACAATGTTGTCTGTATCTTCCTCCGATACAATTCTCCACAGTCCCCAACTCTTTGTTGCCGCACATACAATTTTCGAGAAGAAGCATCATTTGCCGGACCCGCAGGGGCTTACGAGGCGTCAAATCCTCCAGACCGTGGGCCTCACTACCCGTCTCAGCGTCAGCTAATTTGCAACTTCCTTTCGAGATGTTGGTGGTAGATAACTGCCGATCTTTATATCCTTGGCGTTGTATGAGGATGAAAGGCCACACTTTCACCGAGATCCAGCGGATACAATCCATCAGCTTTTTTAGGGGAGCAAATTGCCAGATATCAAGCTGACGGAGTCTGTGGAACGGCGGCTGTATCCGCCAGCCGTTCAGAGTAGAGCCCAGCCTGAGTGAATTTGGAGTAGGAGAGCGAAAGTCACACAGTATTTGCCGATTGCTGGGTCAGGAGCTGACACACCAACCACACGGTTACGAACGAGAGCCGCAGAACCTACTGAGTCGTGTCTGGTAAATCTGAGACATGAAAGACCAAATCGATACACGAACAAGCTACAAGATAAATTTTATTGTATATCCCTCCAGGGTGCTACTCCGGCTTCGACTTTAACATGGCCTTATCTGTCATGTCCAATTCTCTCTCTTTCTCTCTCGGTTTTCCTACATCTCTGTAGTCTGCACGCCTCATGCCGCTATGCCAAGAAGAGCGGCTCCAAGGTAAAGATCAGGCCGATCAGCAGACCCAAAAAGAAAATAACAGCGTGCAGACAAGAAAAAAAAGGACAGGTAAACTATATCCTCCATCTCTGCTGAGCCATTGGATATCACCAACGTGCCCCCAGGAGCCACACGTCCTGCGCTGGGCGCTAGGCGATGCCACATGGAAGACCGAAAAGGGGTCCACGGACCAGCGATGATCAGTGACAAGAATTTTAGCTTTGAAATTCAAAGTTGTGTGCAGAGAGCATTCTCTGTCACGCACTATACAGGGTTTTATCGGTGAGTCTGATTTCAAAAATTCTCACATCATTTTCAGATATCAAGCGGAATTGTCGATGACTCCAGTATAGTCTCAGCGCCACTAACAATGACTTACTCCGGAGTACTCTCACGCTATAGAAGAGGCTATTTCGTTCTGTCTCACACTGCCCGTTGCATTGGGACACGCGTCCATTTGAAACTTTGAGGCGAGCTCAGCGACAGTTTCCCATCTGTCAAATGAGAGATCAGTGTTGATGTTGGTCTTTACCGTCTCTTTCGTGCAGCAGACGCCACAAATTTCTGGCTTGGGTCGTGATCCTCAGGGTTGCGGCCTGGAGCCGCTGAGGGGAGCTGATGGATGGTTACTGATAATTTGTGGAAATCGGACTTGGATAAACTCCGATGCTTATTATCTGCAAGATCGTGCCATGGAGAAAATGCGATTCTTGCAGATGGATGGGAGTAAACATCAAGTTCTGACTTGCCATAATGTGGCAAAAGCAACAGCGACCGATTCATCACCAATTTAAGTTCGAATGTGATGAACTCAAACCCAGGAACCTGGTTATTGGTCCTGTCAACCAACCAAGGTGGGAATTATCATGCGCCGACTCACTCGCAAAGGCTTTTTATATGAGTCCCAAGGCGAGCTGCTCGTATCGTGCGAGACTCCTGCATATCGAGCGCTGATACGACACTCGCTTTCAAACACGGCATTAACTCCTCCAAGCCTTCAAGGTTCTTTTTTTTTTTCTTTCATCCGTGGTCATTATTGGCTTAGGTGAAGGTGAGATATCAGCCCATGACCAAGAATATCACGCTTAGACTGGCGCATCCGTACTGTAATCCGCTAGTTGAATGGCAACCTCTGGGGTGTCGACGGGAAGTTTATCAAATGATTTCTCGCCCATCGAGGCTAGTGATGGTGACAATCAGCGAGGGAGAAGTTTCCCTCGTTTCTCGACAGATGAGCCAATCGCCTCCAAATCACTACTAATCGTGAGCACGCCTTGCAGACCCAGCTGAGGGACATCCAGGAATACTCTCGTTCGCGAGTCACAGAGTCGCGCCCTCCAAGTGCCTATTGATCGCCGGATATGGAAGGTGCAGTTTCTAGTTTCTTTTGTCTTGTCGTTATATTCACGCGCTCTGGTGCTCATTGGCCTCAGCGACATGCCGTACCCCGCATTCGAACTCCTCCTAGCTTGCAGCTTTGTAGTCACGGATGACTCGGGTCTTCGCTGGAGATTATCCTTGCTCAGTGCCGCTCCTCCGGACAGACCAATCGCCCCCTCAACCCCAGGGAGAATAATAATAGAAAATGCGAATTTTTGTTGTCAGGTCCGCCCATCTCCATTTAGTGCTCTACTGATGACTCGCAGCAGCCTTGCTTGGCCCACTTCGCTCGGAATCGAGCGGTTATCGCCTATCTTACACCAATCCCAGTAGCGAGCCCGCCGCAGATCGCCGATGAGGCCATCGCAGGTGCGGACAAAAGGGCGAGGGTCGGATTGACTTCTTCGAAATATGTACTGGTAGATAGCCAGCGGTATTTGAGATGACGAAATTTGGCCATTTGAGCCAGAATTCTCCAATTCGTTGGCCCTACGCCTGATAATGACCTGCTCGGCTCGGCGAGTTGGTGAAAGTGGGGGCGATTAATTTCTCTCTGTTTCCTGCTTTCAATATGACATCTACAACGAAAGGTTTGGAGCCTGGGACCGTTCAGACAACTGCCAGGAGAGTCCATGGACGTCCACCCGAATGTGCGGCGCTGATAGCTGAAACGAACTGTTTGTTTTTGAAAGATAGCAGACACAAAGGCTCGTTGGCATCCACAGTTGACTAGTGTCTGTCTTCCGACTCCCCCTCACGGTGACGAGACCATTACAAGTGACGGCTTACAGGACAATTGATTGATTGCCTCGCCAACTTACACGGTACAGTAACCTGTATCCATGCTAGCTTGATTGTCGGTGAGTCTCTGAGGGGATGGGAGCGCACTTCCCCAGACAGAACCATCCGGTTGACTTCGTTGCCTTTACCCCTTGCAGGTTGAAGAAGAGTGATATTGCTCAGAGTCCAGACGGGGTCTTGAGCAGTTCTCCGGGCCCAAACATCACGGTCCATTTCAACTCTTGGCGCTTGAGATCATGGTCCGCTAGCTCGTCCCGCACTTCTCTCGTGCCTTGGTATTGGACACGATCTTATTCCAAAAGTGACGGCTCGGAAAACTTGAGGCACCGAATGTCACTGGCCAAGAAATCAGGATCCTTGTGGCCGGCTCTGGAGGGCTAGGATGATTCAAATCACACCTCTTCCACGCCCACAACGATAAAGATGAGAAAAAAAAGGACATAAGACTTTCCATGATGCCGCTGACCAACAAGTCGTGGACGGGATCCTCATCCTTCAGAAAAAACGGTGTAGGCGGCGGATTTCAATCGCACATCCGCGAAAGGTTAAGGGTCGGTCCGCTGTGGATCGAGTGTCTCCACGATTGTTCCTCTCCTTCAATTTCAAACCAAGTGGCAGTGTCGGTATGAAAAGAAATCCGCTCTCCGTATGGAGTATTCATGAGGGAATAATTTTCACTCAAAAACAGGCCCGCAACAAAGGATGAGCGTATGGCATAATCATGTTACCATACTTTTCGAGCCTCCTGCTGCTTCCGCCGGTCCCGCGTCCGCATTGCTTCTCAAATGCATTTGCCCCGGTTTGTAGCACTTTTTTCGTCTTCATTACTCCGTATTCCCATAATATTGCTTTCAGCTGCTTTCTGACAAAGGAGCTTAGGGTGTGCGGGGAAGCCTGCTTCATCTAACTAGCCTGTTGCGTTAGTTGTGCTGGTCTTACTGCTGCGATCCATGTAGGACCACATGGGACGCCTTCAATCTTTTTTGCCTAAGGTGGCCTGCCAACAGCTCTTTTGCACAGCCAATTGAACCCCTTGACCCCTTGTCCTGGAATTGCGGAAGGGTATCCGGAGCCTTAGTATAATCAATGCCGTGCACTTCCGGTGTACTTTGATTGTATCCCCAGGAGTCCCCATAGGTTTCAGCCCTTAACAGCACGAACACTGACTGAAATATGATCAAGCCGTCTGGTGACCCAACACGCCCACCCATTTAATCTATTATTATTTCAAACAGGAGACTCCGCGGAGTCGCTTATTCATTTCTGTACAATGTAGATTGATCCTGGTCATTCCAGAGTCTAGACAGTTCTAATACGAGGCAATTTCGGCAATCTTTCCTCCTGATTGCATCTTTCGGTTTCCTCCTGAGCGACCATTACGGCACATACCATACCCCAGATATTACCAGTGTGGGGGATGATCGGCTAGTGCCAATTTGCCCGTCTCCCCCGGGAGTCTGGAAGAAGGGTGGCTTTTTTCGGTGACATTGCGATACTGTGAGCAAATTGGGTTTCAATTGGGGTTGACGATCCTGTGAAAGTAAGTTCTTCGTCGCCTTCATAATCATCGTATTGCGGACTAGTCGGAAGCTCGTTTGAACCTTCGGCTCCAAACAAACAAAACGAAGGATGACCTGAAATACGCGGAGGGAACTTGAAGCCACTTGATAACCACCTGCAGCTGCATGGGACCGGAGCGGAGAAGGTTTCCTTTACGGGGACCTCGGTGAACAGCAAACAAGTCTCAGATCCCATCTTCCATTCTTCAGAAGATCACATGCAATACCCAGCCTGAGGCACAGGCCGCTTACATCATCCCCTGGACCTGTGTTTGTACGCCCACGCTTGAGATTTGTCGACATGCCCCTTGGAGGCTGGTGTCAACCTACCACTGACGCTGTCAGCTCAATTGAACCGTCATGACCGCTAGTGGGGCTAGAGATAATAGCCAAGTCATTGTGCTTGTAACCGGAGCGAACAGGTATTGTAGCCATTCATCCTTCTACCCCTTCCTCCCTCTTCGCTCCCACTCTATGGCTAGGATCATTATTCCCTGACACCCCCGTTTGATTGCTTTCCTTCGTGCAGTGGACTCGGATACTCAATTTGTTGCCGACTAGCGGATGAATTCCTGACCTCTCGTCAGAACGATAACCGTTCATTGATCGTCATCTTCACCACCCGGAGTACGAAGAAGGGGAACGACACCCTTCAAGGTCTCAAAGACCACCTCCACGCCTCCGCCCGCGACCCCGCTGCCGCTGCCCGAGTGACGTTTGTCCCTGAGAATGTTGACCTTTGCGATCTTCTCTCCGTCCGCGCATTGTCACGCCGATTGAATAAAACGTTCCCCAAGCTCGATTCGATCGTGCTCAATGCCGGTATTGGTGGATGGTCGGGGCTGAACTGGCCTGAGGCCATCTTTGGTGTGCTCACCGACCTTGTCCATCAAGTTACGTGGCCTACCTTCAAGCTCGCGCCGGTCGGCATGATCATTGATAACCAGACCAAAATTGTCACGGACAAGGAACCTCGTTTGGGAACGGTCTTCTGCGCCAATGTCTTCGGACACTACATGCTCACGCACAATATCATGCCTCTCCTCCACCGCTCAGGTTCTCCCAATGGACCTGGTCGCGTCGTTTGGATTTCAAGTCTCGAAGCGTCCTCGAAATTCCTCAACATTGACGACATCCAGGGTCTTCGGACTCCCGCACCCTATGAGGCTTCAAAAGTCCTAACCGACGTTCTTTCTCTTACTGCTCAACTCCCCAGTACCGCCCCTTGGACGAAGAGCTTCTACTCCGTTGATCCTGAGACCGAGAATGGCAGCACAGAAACCGCCTCCACCCCACCGAACACCTACCTCTCACACCCCGGAATTTGCAGTACAGGGATCGTCCCGCTCCATCCAATTCTTTTCTACTGCATGCTAGCTGCCTTCTGGCTCGCTCGCCTCCTTGGCTCCCCTTGGCACACACTCTCCACCTATCTCGGCGCCTGCGCCCCTACCTGGATCGCTCTCTCCTCACAGTCCGAGCTTGACGCCGCCGAAGCACCGTATGTTGCTCACGGCGGCGGCAGAGTAAAATGGGGCTCCTCGGCCACGCTATTCGGTGTGGACAAACCAGCTTCGTCTGAGGTCGAAGGCTGGGGTCACGGCGGCGTCGTCGGCCCTGCCGTCATCGAGGAGGACCGGCTTCGTCGGCGCAAGCGCGGCGCTAGGGATGCTACGGCGGAAGAAAAGGAACTGTTCGAGTATCTTGGCAGGAAGTGTTGGCGGCAGATGGAGGAGTTAAGACAACAGTGGGATGAGCTTTTGGATGAGGAGGAAGCTCTGAGTGGGAAGAGGGAATAACGCTTTGCTTCTCGTGGAATGGAGTTTGCCGAGTGTCACGGGATAATAGGGGGGTCCTGGAGCTCTCTTCTTTACTCTCTCTCTCTTTGTCTTTTCGCACTTTAAAAGCTTGTAATCAGATACCACCATGTACACTACTTGACGGTCACGATAGATGATGACAAGTCATTTCGGGGAAATATAATAATGAATAATCAAACTGGGCATCGACATTCTTTCATTTTTTTCGATTGCTGGCTCTCACTTCCATATTTACATGCCTCGTCCACGTACATCATTAGAAAGAGTAAAGCTCAAGAATCAGTTCCTAGGATTATCCTTATCCTTTGGATCAGAAATAGAGAATGAAGAATGAGAAAGACGGGAACCCATACTCTTGTATAGACGGTAAGAAACACAACCGAAGGGGAACGACCAAATTATGTATGCGTAACCAGATATTTTTTTAAAAAAAAAAAAAGATGAAAGCCAAAAGAATTGGTCTTGCGAAGATGTAGTGTTGAAGTCGAAGGAAGATATAGCAAGAACTCGATTACTAGGGCTGTAGAAAGGGGAATTAGAGGATAAAACTGGATTTCAAGCATGTATCACCATCAAGGTGCTGAAGGTATTTGACGGGAAAGTGAGTTCTAGGCATATGTAGCTGAGGGTTGGGAGTGTGTGAGGTCAACCGAGAGGCGCTTATAGCTTGAAATCGTCGGAAGTAAAGGCGCAAATTGACTCCGTTTTTATGCATCTGATGCGGTCGTGGGGGGGGGGGGGGGGGCGGTTAAGTTTATAGGGTAGGTGATTAGGTTAACAAGTCGATTACATGATGATCGCAGGGACTGTACATGTTAGGTTCATGCATAAAGTAACAGTGCAGACATAAACTCACCATCAACGTTCTGCTTGATGCTCTTGTGCGGCAAGATGGAACCACCGTTGACGTAGACCTCGTCAGCGATTGTCACATCGTCTCCAAGAACAGTAACATTCTCCAAGCGAGCCCATCGGCCGACGGAGCTGTTCCACCCAACGATAGTGGACTTGATCCAGGCATGGTCCTTGGCCTTACTATTCTCCATCAGAACGCAGCGCTGTAAACGGACACCATCGCCAATTACGACATTAGGGCCAATAACAACGTTGGGTCCAATGCGGCAGTTCTTTCCGATTTTTGCAGAAGGATCGACCATAACGTTCCCACCATACACGTAAGGTTCTGAACTAGCGGCGAGTAGCTTTGAGTTGCGCTTCGTCAGGGACGTAAGGTAGAGGCAAGTGCCGGTAAGGAAATCCTTCGGTTGACCGACGTCCATCCAGAAACCCTCTAAGTCGAATGAGTGAAGCTGGCCATCTTTGCAGACGGCAGGGAATGTTTCTTGTTCGATTGAGGTTGGGCGTAACTCGATGCGCTTCAGCACGCTGGGGTTCAGGATGTAGATACCTGCGTTGATGCGATTACCCACAAACTCGACGGGCTTCTCCACGAATCGGTCGATGCGGGAGGGGTGGTTGGGCTTGTGGACGACGACACCATACTTGGAGGGCTCATCTACCTTGGTGACAACGATTGTTCCCTCGTCTCCATGTGCTTTATGAAATTCCGCTAGTTGCTGGAAAGGATAGTCGCAAATGACGTCGGAGTTCAGGACAAAGAAAGGAGAGTCGTCCTTGCCGAGGATTTTCTCTGCCAATTTTAAGGGACCAGCAGTTCCGAGCGGTTCAGACTCGACGGAGAACTCAATCTTAACATTGTATTGCTCTTCGTACTAGCGCGGTGGCATAGATAAGTAACAGTGCGTGTATTTGTGTATTAGGAGGTGTTCATACCTTCTTCAAGGCCGAAACCATGACATCTGGACGGTAGTTGACGGCGAGGACAATATCGGTCACTCCAGCAGCAGCTAGACTTTCGACTTGGTGCAGGATCATAGGACGGTTACCAAACTCCACGAGCGGCTTCGGGAGAGTGAGGGTCTAGCCATAGCACCAAACAGGTTAGCTCCAGGTTCATCAAGCTCTTCGAGGGTTTATTGAGCAAGAGACAATTGGGGTGCTCACCAGAGGCCGCAAGCGGGTTCCGAAACCACCGACAAGAATAAGGGCTGCAAGGAGATACTAATCAGATAAAACACCCTCTTCCTAGTCTCATTTGGGGGGAAAAGAAGGAATTTACCCTTCATGATGGCGGTGGAAAGATATTGACCGGTGGTATGTTAGGGGATAGAGCCCGACTCGGAATGCGGGCGGGGAAGTTACAAGAGTGAAGGCCGATGTCGCACGTTAGAGGGACTGGCGGAGATAAAAAGAGGTGGGAAGAAAGGGCAGGAGCTATTCAATTGAGCAGGTTGAGCGCTGGAGAGATCCGGGTATAATCCCAAAGAAAGAGACCGCGAAGATGAACGACCAGCGTGATATAAAAGCCAGGAGAACACGTTGAGCCTTGAAAGTTGAGAGCACCGAGACGCCGAATTGTACTGTAAGGTACCACCACAATGACCCGATCGCACCCAATTGCAACCTCGCTCAGCGAAGGACGCTTGCGGACAACCGCCACAGGGGCACCATTGCGGTCCCTCATTGGTTCAGCATCTTACTAGTACGCGTACGGTACACGATCAGGTGCGCAGCATAACTTGAACAAGAACTACGAGTATCAGGTGGTCTTCGTGGGGCTCAAACAGCCCCTGGATTGAACTTTCTTTGCATTTAGATGGGCAACTACTTTGTATGAGGTTACCAGTGTTCTTGCACAATAGTTCGCTCAACTCAAAAACACCATAGACAAAACGCTTCCTGAAATCATCAGTGTTCTGTAACTAGAGCATCTCCGAGGTTCACGTTGTGTACGCCAGTAACTCTTTTGGAACTTCTTAATCCAAAAATTGACAGTCATGCAATCCCCGGAACAAAGAGACACATGCATATGATTAGGGGGCCAAATGTCACAAAATCTGTCAACTACTAGGAGAGATTAATTATTCCCGTCCTTGTTTGAGATGATCTAATTCAGAGCTACGTCCTCAAACATCGATCCCAAGGTGACAGTCACATTGATTGCACAACCTCCCAGTTCATGTTCTTCTCCCCCAAGGAACACTCTATGTCAACAAATTTGACCTTGCTTCGAAAAGATGACGTTCCCTGCTTCTAATTATAACACATCCTCCTGGGTATCAGGGGGCAATGTCACGGTCCGTCCAATCTTAGTACCACCGCCTGCTGAATCCGGAACAGAGTCCACAAATCGTCTGATCCAATCTCGTACCTTGCGCACTTTCACAAGCGGCAGATCATCATTCTTGGCCTCATGGTTCAGGATGTCCCGCAATTTGTAGATACCGCCTGTGTCTGTTGCGTCCACTTGTCGGCGGTACAGAAGGTCGATCTTGGTCAGTCCCCTTCGCAGGCTTTGCCCATGTACCCGTTCCCGGAAGCAGCTCAGTCCTACTGTGCGCAACAGGACAACATCCCGAGGTCGAAGCCGCATGAGCGACGCTCGAAGCTCCTTCACGCTGCCATCACCGCAACCGTAAGCGGTGGCTTCGTCGCTTAGAGGAAGCCAGAACGTAACACCAAACCCGGTCCTCGTTTCATCTCCCACTACTGCTTCGACGATGTCTAGATCTCTCCTCCATTGCCTTGTGACAATACGGCGCGGTGGTCGTATTGCAATAATCGCAGCAATGAGGTTAACCGTCATAGTCTGGGGTATAATAGAGTTTAGATAGGCTGCGCTAGGTATCTCTCGTAGGTTCGTGAGGCCACCTGGGATAGACGGTTGGGGCGGGATGATCTCTCCTTCATCGTTGCTCACAACAGATGTCCCTGTGCTTTCAGTCCACGGACCATTGTCTATCCCAGAATCTTCTGCGGAGGCACCCAGGGGGGGTATCTCTGAAGTCTCATGCACAGTAAATGAGTGATCATAGAACCGGGATAGCTCTGATGCATCCGGTTCAATAGCTCGAATATTAGTAAATGTTGCAAGGTCGTGAGTTGTGAGGAATTGCGCTCGTTCAGGGCAGATCAACAAGCCTTTTGTGTGAGGCGCCTTTGTAATAGTTGGTCCTTGTAACAACCTCCACTTCACTGCATCGGTTTTGAGGGGTAGGCAGTGTGCTTCATCATGTGCCTCGGGATTCTGGAATGGAGGTATAGATTCGCTCAACAAACTACTTTCATCCCATTGCAAGCTTGAGTGTGTGGGCGCGCCCATCAGAAATATCATCTTGGACGGCATAATCACGTTGTATGCTGGAACCGAGCCATGGGCTTCGTATAAGTCTGCCCCTTCAACACTAGGATTCGTAATATATAGAATGGCTGGGGTGATAGTCTAGTAGTCACACTGAATATATATATATAAGCCAGTATATCTTGTGCCAAGCCACCTGAGGTACGTCGTCAAGTAATCTAATGTAGAGCAACGTCACTGAAGGTCTATGGCAAGCCACAAGTCTCCGGGATTGAACCACAGATTGACTGTCTTGCCCGCCAGTAAGCCGTCATGTCATGCTGGACAGTGTACCCCAGCAAGGAGAAGAGCGAGTGGCTGAATTGAATTGAGCTTGCAATCCTAGCGAGTTTGATATCAGGTGGTGAAACCAAGCTCGAGAGTGGTAAACTGAGAATCTGGCGGGGATTCCTCGAATATCTTGCAGATGATGGTGGGGAGGTAGCTTCTGTGAAGATGCTCGCGCCCACAGCCATAAAAGAAAACCCGCACGTGATACGGAGATCTACGGTGCGCCGCCCACGCCACAATGGCACTGCTGAACAATTGGATTCGCCGCCGCCTCGCCGACAAGCAGCCTGGAGTCATCCAACAGATGCCTCTTTCTCACCTTGCCATCCACTTCTAGTTAACGATGGCCTTTGCCCTATTCAACCGATAATTTATCCTTACTATCTCCCCT
Organism: Aspergillus baeticus; assembly: GCA_027569055.1. Lineage (NCBI taxonomy): Eukaryota > Fungi > Ascomycota > Eurotiomycetes > Eurotiales > Aspergillaceae > Aspergillus > Aspergillus baeticus. The sequence continues at coordinate 703,532 of JAPDEI010000011.1, read as the reverse complement.
ACGTTCATCGTCCCGTTTATCTGAGGATTTGCTTTCTCTATTGTCGCGGCCCAGCGCCGCTCTCAAAGATGGCCTTTCTACTTCCGATTCCCAAGCCGGTAAGATACCCTGCCCTTCGTGTAAGCGTTGCGCAACTCACATTCTGTTATCTGGTTAGAATATGGCAACTGTGACCTCGGATGCCCGGCCTTTACTGTCGAGCGTCTTGAAGTTACCCTGGAATCGCATCGGACAGGCCTCCGCCACTGCCAGTGCTACCCTTCATCATACATCGCCATTCTCACCCCGGAAGTATTCTGCCCTGGCCACGCCGCCAAATCGTGTCCACCTCGCCTCACCAGCCACTAACATACCCACTCTCGATCGGCAACGCTTCATCTTCGGAGGACCGTCTCATAGCTTGTTGGCGCAGAAAGAGAAGACGGCGAACAACAACCCCAACAGTGCAAACGCTCAAAATGCTTTCTATCAAGCACTCCTCCGCGCAAATATGCCAGCCATCGTAATCGAACGATACAGAAGCGGCCATTTCTCTAGCAATGTCGTTTCGGAGTCGATCTATCAAAAAGCCTTGGAGCGTGTTGGCGGGGCCTCGGTAGCAGTGGCCTCAAATGTGAATCAAGGTCTGAGTCAAGATCAGGTTCATGCTGTCGGACAAGCAATCGCGGCCCAAAACCTCGGCGGAAACATTGGAGTTGCTTCTAAGCAGACTGGAACTGGTGCCAAAGAGGCTCCTCTGTACGTTGTCGTCGAGGAGTCCCTGGGCAGTGCTGTTTTCCGCTGGGTCAAGTTTCTTCTCTACTTCGCTTTTTTCTCGTACATGTCACTGGTCCTAGTTACTATTCTCGTCGAAACCACGGGTGTCCTGAAGAATATCAAGGGGCCTCAAAACAACGAGGCTCAGCCCCAGCACCAAACCGTCCGTTTCAGTGATGTTCATGGATGTGACGAAGCGAAGGATGAGCTCCAAGAACTTGTCGAATTTCTGTTAAACCCCGAACGATTCTCCTCCCTAGGCGGCAAACTACCCAAGGGTGTACTACTTGTTGGGCCTCCTGGTACCGGAAAGACGTTGCTCGCTCGCGCTGTTGCGGGAGAAGCCGGTGTTCCTTTCTTCTACATGTCAGGCTCCGAATTTGATGAGGTGTATGTAGGTGTCGGTGCGAAACGTGTCCGCGAACTGTTCACGCAAGCTCGAGCCAAGTCACCTGCCATTATCTTCATTGATGAACTTGACGCTATTGGTGCGAAGAGAAACGAAAGAGATGCAGCTTACGTGAAGCAGACTCTGAACCAGCTGCTGACTGAGCTTGACGGATTCTCTCAAGCAACTGGAGTCATCATTCTTGCTGCCACCAACTACCCCCAGCTGCTTGACAAGGCCCTTACTCGTCCTGGCCGATTTGATCGAAAAGTCGTTGTTGATCTTCCGGACGTCCGCGGACGAATGGAGATCCTGAAACACCACATGAAGAATATTCAAATTGGAACTGATGTCGATGTAGCAGTGCTTGCTCGCGGTACGCCTGGATTCTCCGGCGCTGACTTGGAGAACCTGGTCAACCAAGCCGCCATCTATGCTAGCAAAAACAAGCAGTCCAAGGTCACTCCAACAGATCTGGATTGGGCCAAGGACAAGATCATCATGGGCGCTGAAGCTCGCAGCAGGATCATCCAGGATAAGGACAAACTCCTCACTGCGTATCATGAAGCTGGCCATGCACTTGTTGCCTACTTCTCCCCGTCCTCTATGCCACTGTACAAGATTACTATTGTTCCTCGAGGAATGGCTCTGGGCGTGACCCATTTCTTGCCGGAAATGGATATGGTCTCCAAGAATTATACCGAATATCTGAGTGACATTGATGTCTCCATGGGTGGCAAAGCGGCTGAGGAGCTTATTTTTGGTTCCGATAAAGTTACCAGCGGTATATCCCAGGTATTTCCACTTCAGATTCCCCACAATATGTCTACATTATGTTGATTCTCTTTAGGATCTCCGACAAGCTACCCAGACCGCGTTTACCCTAGTAACGCAATTTGGGTATTCGAAGAAGCTTGGAAACGTTGACCTGTCTACAAACTATGACAGCCTGTCCTCAGAGACGAAGCAGGAAATCGAGGCCGAGGTTCGACGATTGGTCGAGGAAGCCCGTCAACGGGCCACCGATATCTTGACGGAAAAGAGGAACGAACTGGAGTTGCTGACCAAAGCTCTCCTTGAGTACGAGACGCTCACAAAGGAGGAAATGGAGAAAGTCTTGAAGGGTGAAAAACTTGACAAGCTTGCCCTGACACCGGACGCGCCACTTAAACTCCCCGAGGCGCTTCAGACAACCAATTTGAGCCCGACTCCTGGGGTTCAAGGACCGCCGCATGCATCAGCGGAATAATCCTTATGCTCTGTCTTATTCCTCTGCAAATCTTCCCTTTCTCTTCTTCCCTACTACTCTTCTGTATCTTGTGCATTTGAGAGGTAACTTGCAACCGACTAAGCTCATAGCGTGTTGGTTGATAAACATCTCTCGGCCTTGACTGTATTTGTACCGCAGATAGCTTACATATTGAGGAGACCATTTTGCATAGAATCACGGATCAAATGGAGTCGTCAGCCCGAGAGAGAAACTCCGGACGGCGGGATACGAATAATGTTGTTACCAGTATTCAAGACACGGATAAATTTGGGGGATAATGTGGTCGGGAGAACTCAAGCATCTCCGAGATAGAAGGCTAAAGGAAGGTCGGAGAAGCGACACCGAGTCAATTGGCTTATCTGAAGGAAGAATTCGGGGACAAGATGTCAAATTGTCAAATAATTTCTCCGTGAATCAGAGGGCAAGGCGCTGGGCAGCCAGCAGGGGTCTAGATTTGCAGAGGGGGAAAATTCTCGACTGTCAGGTGCACAGATGATCAATCGAGCCCAAGACCGGTCTATTTACCGGACCCAGGGGTTGGGTCACAAGGGGTATTAATAGTTCTGACTGCTGCTGGAGAAGTAGATACCGGTGATTGACCCGAGGTGCAGGGAGAGCTTTCTCTAGTCAAGTGATGGGCGTGATAGTCGGCATAGTTCTTCTGCACAGCAATCGAGGGACCGTCATGTGAGGGGAAATAGGAGGGCCGAGACCTGGAGTTGCAGTTGAGCTCCCTGGGCGCAGCGGCTAACCTTCCACAATGAGCGAGGGTCTTGGACCAAGCATTCGAGGACTCGCAATCGATGCCAGGGGAGCAGAGTACGCTGTCTGGAGTATGGAGTAAGCATGGTCGTCTGATCAGAAAAAAAGAGGGAAAACGAGAGCCTGGATTTGAGAAGCAAATAGAAAAGCCGTGAGCGATCGCGTTTCTTCCCCACGCCCCCACCATTCTCCGTCATGGAAATGCCTTGAATTCTTCATCTCGGAAGCAGGAACCACGTCTAATTTGCGATTGTATAGCGCCTGCTGTTCATGGAATTTGAGGTGATCCCGGCCCAGTGCCCACTCGCTGCTGGGCTACTAATAGAGTCCCTCTTCCCCTCTGCCCCTCCTCGACAGCCGGTTTTCTCTTGCTCTTCCCTCTCGATGATCTCAGTTGTTGCTCAGTAGGACGTTGAACAGTAATACCTTAATTTCTTCCCCCCTCCTCTCTCCTAATCGGGCTGTGACTTGCCGTTTCCATCGTCATATCTTCTTGTTTTCTGCCCTATTGATCCTCGTCGCCACTTTCAGTTCCAACTTCCAGTCCTCTCCACACGCCGTTTCTCCGTCCTCGCCTGGGCTACGTCACCATCCGTTGCAATTGATCTTGGCCGCTCTTCCTTCTTCTTCCTTCTCTCACACAACAACTTTTCCTCTTCATCATTTACTCGCCTTACGCCTATCCCAAACTGTACTCTTGTCACATCACGTAGCTCAATTCCCGCACACTCTTACTCACCCCTCTCCACTCCGCCGTAACTCGATTTGGTGGCGTAATTGCTCTATCTTTCTCGTCTCCTCTCATACTTCCACGACCCCTACAGAGAATATACGCCACGGTCACCATGCGCCGAAACCCATTTGATATGTCTGATCTCGATGCTGAGATCGATGCTCAAGAACAGCACCACGAAGTCAGAATCCGCGCTAGCTTCTCACACGACGGCCCTCGTTCTCTACTACAGGACGAAGATCGCCGTGATGACAATCTGAAGGACCGTTTCATCGGTGCAATTGACCAGGGTACTACAAGTACGCGCTTTATTATCTTCGACTGCACGGGGAACCCCATTGCGAAATACCAATCAGAGTTCCGTCAGCTCCACGAGCACTCAGGGTAGGGCTTTCACCATATGAGCATTTCCCGGGTTTGTTATCCGCTTACACTTATTCCTTTCATTTAGATGGCATGAACAAGATCCTTTTGAGCTGGTGGATTCAGTATACACCTGCATTGAGGAGGCTATGAAAACTTTCCTTGCCCTCGGCCACTCAAAATCAGATATCGAAGCCATTGGTATTACCAGTCAGCGTGAGACGACGCTTTGCTGGGACTGGGAAACGGGTGAGCCTCTGTGTCACGCAGTTGCTTGGCCAGACACTCGAACCAAGGGCCTTGTTCGGGAGCTAAAGGAGCAGGAAGGGGCGGATGAGCTGAAGAACATCTGCGGCTTGCCGCTCTCCACCTACCCCTCGTCAGTTTCTCTATTGTGGTTGATCCGCAACAACGAGGCTGTCAAGCAGGCATACGAAGAAGGGCGACTTACTTTTGGTACTGTTGATTCTTGGCTTCTGTACAACTTGAACGGTGGCCCAGAGGGCCGCGTCCACGTAACCGATGTGACCAACGCTTCGAGAACCATGTTCATGAACCTTGAGACTCTTGATTACGACCAGAAGCTTTTGGACTTTTTCGGACTCGACCGCAAGAAAATCCGACTGCCCAAAATTATCCCTTCGTCTGACCCCGACGGCTATGGCTACATCCGCTCAGGCCCGCTCGAAGGTGTACCAATTGCTTCCTGCCTAGGAGACCAGAGTGCGGCCTTGGTAGGCCACTGCGCATTCACACCAGGAAGCGCAAAGAACACATACGGCACAGGATGTTTCCTTCTCTACAACGTTGGCGAGAAACCTGTCATTTCCAAGCATGGTCTGCTAGGTACAGTCGGGTTCCAGTTGGGCCGGAATCGAAAGCCTGTGTACGCGCTTGAAGGAAGTGTAGCTGTCGCAGGAAGTGGTGTTTCCTTCCTGATGAACAACATGGGTTTCTTCAGAGATTCGCGAAAGGTCAGTGAGGTGGCCGCAACAGTACCGGACAATGGAGGCTGCATTTTCGTCACAGCCTTCAGTGGTCTTTTCGCGCCGTACTGGATTGATGACGCCAAAGGAACCATATGTAAGCGCTCTTCAGTTTCATATTAATCGTCGGCAACTGACATTTGTTATTCAGTCGGGATCACACAACATACACAGCGCGGCCACATTGCCCGCGCTACCATGGAAGCTGCTTGCTTCCAAACCAAAGCCATCCTGGATGCCATGGAGATGGACAGTGGTCACAAGCTTTCCGAGCTCGCTGTCGACGGAGGAATGAGCAACTCCGACGTTTGCATGCAAGTGAGTTACACAAAGTCCAAACCAAAATTCCAAAAGAAGCTCTAATTTACTAACTTCGCTCCTCAACAGACCCAAGCGGACATCATCCAAATCCCCGTCGAACGACCAGCAATGCACGAGACGACAGCGCTGGGCGCTGCGATCGCCGCTGGTTTCGCCATCGACATCTGGAAGGAGTTCAGCGAACTCAAGAACATGAATCGCGCAAACCGAACCTCCTTCGAACCTGCCATCTCCCCAAAACAAAGCGCGAAGATGTATAAGCAGTGGTCGAAGGCTGTCGAGATGTCTCGCGGCTGGGTGGACACATCCGAAATGGACGAGGAGTAAACGAACACCCTCTCCTCGTCTCTCCTACACAAACTCCACCATTATAATTATCGCCTACATAGACCGAAGGAATATATAAACCGAGCCGGACCCATCGATACAATATTCTGCTTCTGTGTATATTTCGCATCTTCTTTCTCACGATTGAGCGTTTTTCTTTTCCTCTATTCGCTGCGCATGTGGTATTCGGTTAGATTCACGGGTTTCCTGGGACACCTGCTTTTTGGGACGGTTTTCGGTGGGTAGGCACTTGTCTTGGTCTACCCAATTATATTTAGATAGGTACTTGGCGTATAAAATCATCATAGAAGTTCTAGCAATAACGACGCCCGATGTATGACGTCATTTCAAGGTTTCAACAATCCAGGGTATTCACCACATACTCGAAACTAAGAAATGAGCATTTTGATATATACCAGATTATAATCAGGCACGGAATATCGGTCCCCAGGGTAGAACCAGTTACCTATCTATGATTATGAATGACATACGGCAAGCCGGAGGCGTTCTCAGTCCGGGCATCAGCCAGGCGTATCACGCTCCCTGCCGATCCCGATCCCGATCCCGATCCCGACCCTGAGCTGGAACTCATCATGGATCCCGAACCGCCGGATACATGCGATCGGATCGGTCTGAGCGAGTGCGTTGAGGGTGTCCGGACCGCCCAGTGCGGACCCCTCGGGCTTCTACCCCTAGACGCGCCGTCAAGGTTCTCGTTTGCGAGCTGTTGATGACGAGCGAACCCGTATGCCGGAGAATTTGCGGGTAAGGAAATAGACACTGAGCCGAGCGTGTCTGTCTCTGTCTCGCCCTCTTCATCCGAGGGCCCGAGGATAGATTCGGACTGTGTCTCAGATGCGAATAATGACGTACCCCTGTTTACATCCATACCTATAGTGTCCAAGAATGGATGGTCGGCGTCTAGGTACTCCGGAGAGAAGCGCATGCCTCTTAGAACATCAGCGAAAACGCCCATTAGTTCGCGGAACTCGGATTCGTGGAGATCTCGGCCGGAGAACCGTGCGCGCTCATAGAGGGATAGGAACTCTATGCCACATTCGGGCGGGTTGATAACGTTCATTTCTTTGAGATGGTGCATGTAGCCTCGGAGCGACGTTGTCGCGGGGCGGCGCAGAATCTCGACGATGCGAGTATCCGGAATGTTTCCCTCAGTGTCTTCTTCTGATCGCACCCAGTCATCTGGGTGTAATCGGTCCGTGGCTGATGAGGTGAAGATTGGATCTGGCGGGGCGAGTGAGACGGCTTTTGCTTCGATCAGGTGTGGTAGTTCGCGGACTACAGTCCGGTAGCATAAGTTTGGTGGTAGATGTCCGCCTACCGCAGACGGCGCCGACCATCCTGGGTGCTCAATGACCCCCCATGGCGGATGTGCTGGGTCAATGTCAAAATCGAAGCCTCGAAGTAAGTTCTTTCTCTCGTCGCCACCATCTAGACCGTTAACAGCGGCAGGGCCATAGCCATCGTTGTGTCCACGCGTACCGCGCGTACCAGCAACTGTATCCCGTGTAGATATGTCCCCAGGCCTTGCGCCATAGGCAACGAGTGCGCTCCTCCTCAACCCCTCAACCACGAGCCTTCGCACGGACTTTCCAACATCTTCTCTCTCAACCGGTATCCAAGCCTTCGGGATGCCACCAAGCACTGTCCGATTCGTATAGATTCGTGTTGCATAGATGAGAACCGCAAGAAGGAAGGTGACGACGTATCCGCCAGTTATGATGAAGATATTTGTGAGCCGGTGAGTGACGTAGCATTGATAGATCGCATCGGCGGGGGTGAGAATAATGAGGCAGAGGAGAATTATGGAGAGGAAGGTAAAGACTGCGTAGTTTAGGAGAGTGGTGGTTAGGGTAGACGAGGGCTTCTTGGAGGTGGGCGTCGCATGTGTTGACGGGGATGAGGAGGGTGTCATTTGTGGTGGTTATATAGACGGCTTTTGGAGCTATGTGGCATCGTGTATTCTTTGATGTTCCTGTTGGGTGATGAGAGGGGAACGATCAAACCTTCAAGATAATGACGCGGAGAAGGATGCGGAGATGGGGATTGACTTCACGTGATTTACGTATAGTATAGCATATGAATTGGGACGAACTATGGAGTAGGTCCCCCATCAATTGTTAATTAATGAAAAAGGAACTTTGAGGTCACGCATGATCTCAGCAACGAGAGAAGGATTTCCTAACGCCCGTAGAAGTAATTTAATCGAGAAAACCGTTGTCCGGTTGCTGATGCTGTCGGTGTTGATAAACTTTATATGTTTTAGGTTGGCCCTCGCTTATTTCGTGATAATACTACTTTTTCGATCACTGCTAACTACTAGTAGTTGGCTATCTGTAGGGGCTTACTGGATTTATTGCCCGAGTCAGCACCTCACTAAGCACTTCATATGGCGTTTATAAAGTATATAAACACGCCATCTCGACAGCCTGTTTGATGATTCCTCGTACACCAGTCTAAAGATCAGAGAGTATTTAGACATTAGCATCGCAGAGCGAATTGCCTCGTCTAGTAATCTATTGATTTCCTATAAGGAAAATACAGTACAACAAGATGCAACGGAGAAAGGGAAGGTAAAGGAAAGTCAAAGAGAAAACCCAAAAGGGCTTAATCAACAGGATCTTCTTCAAGCAGGGTCTTGAAGCTAAACGGGATGAAGGGTAAGCCTTCACCCATGAAATGCTTGCTCATGGCTTCGACCCAGTGGAGACGGAGGGAGTGTAACATCGCGCTGGTGCCCTCCATGACACAGAGAATGGCAATTGTAAGAGTGAACCAGAGGTAGAAGGTGACCACGATCATGATCACTTGCACGGTGGGGTTCTCCTGTTCGAAGGCCGTTCCGAGGGTCATGTCCCAGAGGACAATAGAGAGCTGTTGATGGGCGAGGGAAAGTGCCCAGAGACGTAGGTATGAGGCCGTGTGAGAGATACAGTTCAGGCAGAATTCAATGGTGTGGATGACCTGGTGGATCATGACTTCGCCGAAGTCAAATTCCTCGTGCTCTTCCTCCCCAAGGTCTTGAGCAATCATGGCGACGCCTTCGCCGTCACTAGCAATGCTGTCGCGACCGCCAGGTGCACGGCCATCAACGTCGCCATCCTCGTCCAGGGCGCTGACTCTGGACTGCTCTCCAAGGCCACGGTAGCCCAACGCTCGGGCACGGTTGTGCTCACGGCGAAGGTAGAACGGTTTGAAGAAGAGCATGACAGGTACTTGAACCACAGCAAGGAGCAGAAGGATAACCTGGACAGTGCCCTGTCCAGCATAGAGTTCCTCCTCTACTGTTCCCGGAGACAGAAACATGAAAATGAGCATGTTGAGCAAACCTGGAGGTGACTGTCCCCTGGCAGGCCAATCAACCGACCACTTGTAGATTATGGTGAGGACCAGGTAACCGAAGATGGACTGGAAGAAAATCAAGCCTGGGATGAAGTTGCCGATGATATCAACCTTGGACTTGAAGTGGCGAGCATTAACGTATTGTAGGATTAGAGCATAGGACATATGCGCCCAACCCAGGACAATACTCATCTTCATCTTCATACTGTTGGTGAACAGGAGACTGTTCTCAGCTTCGTGCCAGTTCCAATCAAGTCCGAAAGGAAACCGGTAACTTCCCTTTAGTGATGCCTCAACCGCCTGACCCTCTTGGATGTCATCAGGCCACTTCCACGAACTCGGAAGAATGGTGAACGATTTGGAGAAGATGTCGTTGTACATCAAGCCAGTATACATAGAGAAAAGACCCATCATCAACATGATGTAGCGACCATAGAAAGCCATATAGAACAGCTCGTTGAGTTTGGCCCTTGAGAGCTGTCTTTCCCAAAAGATCATAGCAACTGCAGCCAGGGTCATTAGGCCACCATGACCGAAATCGCCAAACATGACGGCGAACAGGAATGGGAAGGTGACCACAGTGTATAATCCAGGGTTGGCTTCGGAGTACCTCGGGATCCCATAGGCATTGACGATGGTCTGAAAGGCCTCTGTAAACTTGTTCGTGCGGACATAGGTTGGTGGGGTTTTGTTGGTGCGGATTTGATTAACAATAGTTGGCACGCTGAGTCCCGCACGGTCATTAACATCTTGTAAAGTCGACTTGATTAGTGCAAGTGAGCTCGTCGGACACCAGGCTTCTGCTATAAGCGTTTTTCTCGCTTGATCATACGAGAATCGATTGAGCGTATCGTAAACGGCCTTTTCTTTCTTGACAATGATCATCCATGCCGCCAAAGAGCGTGCGATTTGAGAGAGTTCCGCATCAAGGGTGTTCTTCGTGTTTCGCAAAACATTGTTTACATCGCTCAATCGCGTGTTGACCTCGTGAATCTGGTCCCTCCTTAACTCGCTGTTCTCATCAACGCCGTATAGAGAAGCACCTAGAGATTCCGAGATCTTCCTGATCTTCGCAATAATGTTCTTTCCATGGGCAAAAATGACAAAAACATTCTTTTGGATCTCCTCGTTGGTAGCCGGGTCGATGATAGGGTCCGGGATTTCCGACTGGTTCATATAAAGGTTTCCACGGAGCGTCCGCCATAGAATACGTTCAAAGGCACCGATCCGGTCGCGAGGGATGACACCAGCCACAAATCCAATATTCATCTCAAGGAACGACTGTTGGCCGTGTGCGTCTCCGTTCGCGCCGTTTGCGCCACGATGGTTCTGCTGTTCAACGTCGCGGAGCAGAGGAGCCTCGTCATTGTCGAAGGACTGGCGAATTTCCTCTGTATGCGTGTGGGCACGGTCGAAAAAGCCTCCAGTCTCCCTTAGGACCCAACGCCACTCCGTAAGCTCCACCTCGCGTTTCTTTAGTGTCTCGTAACTATCGTTCAAGGAGGCGATCCGCTGTTCGAGACTCTCGCTACGTTCAGCGAGCTCATCAATCTCGGAAGCCAAGGGAGCTGCCAAAGTATCGGAAAATTCATTCGAGGATCTCATCTGGATGCCGGCCTTGTCCATTTGCGCATGGAAGTAGCCTACCCAGCCGCAATGCAATTAACATTCCGAGCAATTCAGGCGTTGGAGAAATTGGGACATACGTAGCTGTCGTTCAACATTATCCAATCGTCTAATTTCCTTCGTAAACGTTTTCTGGAAAGCGTTCGTCTCGGAATTAAGCTGTCCGGAAGCTATCGGTCAGCAAACCATCCCGTCAACTATCCTTCGCCTGTGGAGTAAACTCACATCACGAAACTGCACCTGCCCAAGCTCACCTAGGGCACTGACAACCTCGCGGCCGATTTCGTTTGCGATGTAGAGCTGGGTCAAGCTCATTTCCGATGAGCGGAAGAAGGTATCTTTGGGAGCCATGGTGGTAGATCAACTGCCTAAGCAGCAGAGTTATCGACACCACAACAGCTAGGAATGCGCAACCGCGCCGAATCCACCGGAGGTAAGTTGTATTTTGTGAAAAAAGAGTAAAAATAACGGATGAAACGGTAGAAAATGGGAGGAGCAAGAAACAAACTCCCCTTCGAGCTGGAGCCCCTAGGATGATTGATCATCTTTGACGGCGGGAGCCGTGTGGCAGCTTCAGCCTCACGTGATACTCATAATCAGTCAGCATCTATTATTCGGGCATAGATATTGCATAATTCCACATCTACTACTAGTAGTAGTAACTATGTAGGTCACTTCAAGTTCCTGTCAACCTGATATAATTGGCGCACGCCACATGCTACCCTTACTTTTCATCTGTCCTAATCTGTTTCATGAATTACCTACGGCGGACGCATTTCAAGGCTTTTTGAATACTCTCCTACAAAATAAGCGCCCTTGTCAAGCAATCACTGAAGCAATCACGAAAAAGTGCATCAATCCAAATTGGTGCAATAACACGGATGGCTCTATTGGATTCTAGGGCCCAATACTCATGTCTCATTGACGCTATGATAAAGATCAGATCAGGGGATACCGGAACTCCAGTCTTCAAATGCAAAAGAATGATACCGGCGATCAAAAATTGATCCACGCGGTTTATGCTAGAGAGGCAGGAGGTACTAAATGGTAAGAAGAAGCCACAATGGAGGCCATAAGCCTATGATAACATCGTCACACGCTCCATAATAAGATGTTGGCAAGAAAGAAACAATGGCATGGTCCTAAATCGGCATGAAGGCTGCATGTCACTCAAACAAACAGAAGGTGGAAATTAACATTATGATCCACACCAGGTGGCTCATAAACTATTAAAAAACTGGGAGGCTTCATTGAGCTCCTCATCATCACCGACGAAATCCCATCCTACGATACGAGGGTCTTGGCTGGCACAGACGATCTTGCGGGCATCAAACTGAATTTTAAAGATTCGGGATGTTGGTGACGGAGCCGGGGGCCGCAGATGGAAATTAGTCGTGACAAGGTTCATGAAGGTCGCATAGTTCGGCAGGATGGCAGGGTCTTGGTTTTGCGGCTGGACCGGTGTGGGCTGGCCTGGGAGCAATGGCTGAAGGGGAGCGCTAGGGTTCCCTTGATGAGTCGAGGCCGTGTTGTTGACAGGGCTTGATGGCAAAGGTTGCGGTGGTGCAGGGCGAGATTGCGCTGCTAAGGCAGCTAGGTGAGCAAAAGCATTGCCTCGTGAAGGGCCAGAACGAGAAGATGTATTCGTCTGGGCGACGTAAGATGCTCTGGCAGCAGCATCAGCCTGGCGCAGTGTCTGGCTAACGACCCACTCTCCGTTGCTATCTTTCCTCCAAATAATGATGGACTCATCGTAGGAGCCGGAAACAATCTTTCCCCATTTGCTTCCACCTCCTCCTGGTGGAATCGAAGCACCCAGGGCGTTGATGTCTCGTGGATTTCTTGATCCAGCTGTGTTTTGCCGGTATCCAGTGCGTCTCAGGGCAGCAGGGCCGAGATCAACAGCTTGACCAGAGCGCTGAGCATCCCAAAAGTCTTGATCAACCGCCAAGGCTTCGAGTCTTAAGGCTTCCTCCGAACCTGGGGGGTCTCCGAAGCCCGCTTGAACAGTTCTAACAAGATTGCTATGGCCATGTAGACGAGCGACTTCTGCGCCTGAAACGTGGTCGAAAATACGGACAGTGTTGTCGTTGCTCCCGCTGACAATTCGTCGACCATCTGATTGAACACAGGCTATTCCTTTATCATGACCGACGAGTGTCCTTTTACAAATGCCATTGCGGATGTTCCAAACCTTGATCTGCCGGTCACCTGAAGCTGAAACGATCTCGTCATTGTTCAACTGGATAGCATTGACGGCAGCGGCGTGTCCTGTGAGCGACATCAATAAAGAATATGGCGCAAGAGCAAGGATATGGGTTTTAGCGATCTCAGCCTCCAGAACTGGTGAAGGTATCTCGCTAGTATCAACGATATATGATGGGTATGCGACTCCGACTCCGTGCTGGACTTTAGGATAGGCCTCATCAATCGGCGACAGATGGCGCCGGCTCCAGACTTTGATAAGTTTATCTTTTGAGCAAGTGACGAGATAACGACTGTCAAATCTAAGGTTCAGGACCGAGTCATCGTGGGCCGGAGTAATTTCGTGAATCTTTTCGCCGGTGGAAAATCGCCATACGATGACGCTCTTATCACTGCTGCCGGATACAATAATGTCTTCGGACGCCCTTGGATCAAACTGAAGACAAAGCACGGATTTTTTGTGCCCAAGGAGCGGGCGGTGCCATAGCCTCTTCGTCTCCATATCCCATACTCGAACAGTTTTGTCCCGGCTACCACTGACGAGCCATTTCCCGATAAACTGAATTGCATAGACACACTCCCCGTGTGCCTCGTCCATGTGCGCAGGATGTGGAAGTTGGAAATTCGTATATCGTCCTTTGACCCAGTTATCCTCCAGGCGCCGGCGTTGCCGGTATAGGTAAGGCCAGTCAATCTTGACGGACCCGTTGGGCATCCGGATGAGGAGGGGTGACCTGACGGTGTTTGACGGTGCTCTCTGGATTGCTTTGGAAGAGCGGGGCTCTTGCGGAGACTGGCCCCTGTTCCCCGTCTCCTGTGAATGAGAGGAAGAAGTACAATGCGAATACACCGCGTCAGATATCGGATGACCACCGTCTCTCTCGCTTTTTGAGACCGCCTGGAGTTGAGCTTCCGAGGCACCTAAGTTATTGTCGTCGGATCCCAACGCTCGAGAGTCCAGCCATCCGGGCGGCACGCGCTTTTTCTGTTTCGGCTCGCCTGCATCTGCGTCCGCATATCTCGGACGCGATTTTCGTGATTGCGGCAATGCAGAATGTTCCTGCTCGAAAGCGTGGATTGCATCAATATCCACACGCCATCCCTCGGCAATATAGAGGTCTTTCCATAGGCGAGAATCGAAAACGCGACTTCGCCAGGCGCGTGAGGCCAAAGAGGCTGTCAGTAGCGTTCGAGGATCAAGGTATGAGAAGATCTCGGAGGTGATTTCCGGCGGGAGCTTGAGAACGGGGTCCATGTGCAACAGCGGGGTTAATCGCTCCACCACTGAAGCGACAGTCGAGGTGCGTAATGTAAGTAGAAGGTTGTATGCGATCTCTGAGAAGGCAAGAGTGACCAGTGAGTGAGTGTTGAGGGTTAAGGACCAGGTGGACAGGCGGCACGCGACTGGGAGCCAGGGGCGACTTACCTGCTCTTTCGGCCTCGTTCTGAGCAAGTACCCATTCAGGGATGGACATCACATCATCCGAGGGAGTACGTGATAGCTCCTTATCGGCCTGGCTTCGAGTGTCATCTGAATAACCTTCATCTACCTTGAACGGCGTTGTGGAGAGAGAGCGGGGGTTGAGGTCGGAGCGATAAAGTCGGAGAGGGATCGGAATTTCAAGCCCATCTGTGTCTCTCGCCATGAGAACCTTTCCACCGAGTAATTCTGACAACGAAAGAGGTCAGTCGCTCTCTAGTTTCTCACCTGCTCCCTCGGAGCTGCTGTCGGAGAGACGCGCTCCTTCTGCCTAAGGCGGTGACTCGAAGTCTTTCGCCCTAGAGTGCGCTGTGTCTAAGTCGCGGGTGCTTGAATTTACAACAGCGTTAGCTGCGTTACTTTTCCGAAAGATCAAGTGAAGTGGATGATAGGATGACAGTGCTGATCTAACGAGTGACGGTGATGACACTGGGTGTGAAGTGTGGAATGTATCCACATGAGATTGGATAACTCATCCTCTCAAGACAGATCAAAACAAATCCATTTATTCCTCAAGAAGCAAAACTCCGACAGACTATCCTTTGACCCTTGGGGCATTTAGATCGAGGCCTCGTTGAGGTTGACTTGGAACTCAAATAGACTTCAAGCTCATTGAATGTTCACTTGGTTCCATGGGCACTCTGAATTTCTTCAGTTGATTTTATACTCAGGGCTGTTACCGTGTATCTCCTCTTTGCTACCTAACTATTTACCAAGCCATCTGAACGATTATTCACGCAGTTATTTAGTCGGAATGGCATCAGGAATTTTGTCTTGGTGAGTTTGGTGTTCGAGTACGTTGGTGAGTACAGACAACAGGTTGCTCTTCGGTTACGAGGGAAGTTAGAACTCTTTGAGGCTTGTGCAACACGAGGCATCAGAATGCCGATGCCGACGCTTGTTGACTTTTGAAACTGGCCATTTTGTGTCCCCACCCCGCTAAATCTGAAGCGCCTCGCTGCATGAGCTTAAGGTTCATCTCTTGTTTCTTCTCGCAGCCGTTGACTCAGTAGCGTAGGAAATGGGAGCTTGGCTATGCGAAAGGAACAGTATGGTGTCTGAACGGCTTCAAGAACTCTTCTCTAGAGCACAAGATGCTAGACTTCCGATGGAAGGACAGTTTTTCCATGACTGTCACAGGACTTGAGAGTTTTGGTCCAAGTCCTTCAGGATCAATGTGTCTGCAGAAGACGTTGGACTAGTCAGAATCTCAAACACTTGGTGTGTGAGAGGCGCGTTCATGCACCCGATGCAGCACCTAAAATCCTCTTTCAACAAGCCGAGCTCTAGGATTTTATCACAGAGAAGAGGTGTGTTCCGAGAGAAAAACCGTGGCAAGGCCCAGAATGTGTATGTAGCCTGGCTATGTTTGACCCCTCCTTCCGTGCTCCATCCCTGGGCTTCTCAGACCCCGTCCCAAATTGGTAACAGGACCACATCCCGGGGTTGCCTGGAAATTCAGGTTGTCATCCATTCGTCCTCCTTCATGACCCTCTTTCTCCCTAATTCTCCTTCGTTGTGTCCATCCTGTTCTTCTCTTTCCCTTCCTTCTTGCATTTCGGAGACGATAATTCTCCAATCTCCTTTGCATCTTATACTTGTCTGCCCAACGTACTTTTCAACCCCCCTTCTCCCTTTACTCCGTAATACTTCGGCGGTCCTGATCTCCCTCAGGGTTCCAGCCTGGCTGCAGCGGCAACCCCACACCCACCCTTTCTTTTCGATCTCGATCCCTCCTAAATATCTCCAATTTTGAGCTGGCCAGCAAGGGTCGTGTGAAGCTGAGTTGGTATTTATAATTATCAAGCTCCAAGGGACCGATTTAGCATTCACTTATTAAAGTATGTCTTGTCGAACTTGCGATTGCTGATCTCGCGGTTAACTCAGCTTTGGAAGCATACCACCACCACCGCTTCGATATCTCCACTCCTTTTCTTAGCTGCTCGCTTGCGCCATCCGTCCCGCATCGGTCCACTGGCTTGCGTTCTTCAGTGCTCCATGCTTGACCTGACGACTCTCGTACAACCTCCGCTGGCCGCCACGACTGTCTCTGCCTCTTTCCTTCCTTCGTCTGCTGTGCAGATTTGAGCCTTCCATTCCCCGTCGCTAGTCGATCGCCCTTTTATCCCTCCCCACCCAACAGGCCCAGTCGGTGGACGTCACGATGGCTGACACCGCTGGCCTGAACGGCGGCCCCGTCGCTGAAGACAATATTATAAACCGCCGTGGCAATGAGGGAATCTACCAGAGCTGTGTCAACCTCAAGAAACGGCTCGCAGAGGTCCCCGATTTCGAGTCTTATCTGCAGGAGATGGAGGAGGATAGGGTACAGGGAAACGCCGACCCCGTCGCCTCGCTCTGGGATTTCCTCCGACGTGGCTATCCCTTGTTAGCCATCTACAACGCATCTCTCCCGAACGAACCCCTGGAAGTCGATACGACGAAAGTTCCCGAAGCGAGACGCCCCAAGGCCGCCACCTTCAAATTCCTTCAAGCTGCTATACAAGAGTTGGCCTTTCCACAGCAGGAATGCTTCCTCATTACGGACTTGTATGGCGAGAACACAATCGGGTTTACCAAGGTGATCAAGATGGTTAATCGTGTCCTAGACATCCTGGAGATGCAGGGCCAGTTGATTAAGCCATCTGACACTGGGACAGCTGCACCAGCGACAGGCAGGAAGCTCACCAAGCGTGAGCACATTCTCAAGGAGCTGCTGGAAACAGAGCGCGACTACGTCCACCACCTTCAGAACCTGCAGGCGCTTAAGAAGGAGTTGGAGGACACTGGAGCTCTAACCGGTGATGCTAGTCATCAAATCTTCTTGAACCTGAACAACCTCCTTGATTTCGCCCAGCGGTTCTTAATTCGACTTGAACAACACTATGCCTTACCCGAGGAGGGGCAGAATTGGGGTCAACTGTTTACGCGCCAGGAGGAAGCTTTTCGTCAGTACGAACCATTTATTGCGAATCAACTGCGCTGTGACCAAACATGCCAGAAAGAGTGGGAGAAGATCCGATCAGCGCCGCGCTCGCTTGATCTACAGCAGATGGTGGCGCAACAAGCCACCCTCAACGGTTTCTTCGTCAAGCCATTCCAGCGCTTGACAAAATACCCACTAATGCTCTCAGTATGAATGTCCCATTACCATTTCGTGTGTACCACTACTAACACAAACCGAATAGGAGTTGCGCAAACAGATTGAGGACCCAGAACTTCAGGCTGATATCTCACGGGCGATCGATGGAATTCAGTCTGTGCTTGATTCCGCCAACGACGCCATTGATAAGGAACAGCTAGCCTCAGCATTTAGAGATCTAGATGAACGTGTTGATGACTGGAAGGCTCTGAAAATCGATTCCTTCGGCGACCTACTACGGTTTGGCACATTCACAGTTATCAAGGGCGACAACGGCAAAGATTCGGAAAGAGAGGTTGGTGCACTTTTAATTCCCTATCATTGCACACCACTGGCTCATCCAAGATTCGCCTGCTGACTTGTTGGGATCTTCCAATTCACGAATTCAGTATCATATATATCTCTTTGAGCGGATCCTCCTTTGCTGCAAGGATATAAATCCGAATAAGCAGAAATCGAGACTGGTTGTGGGTAGCAAAGACAAGCCGAATGCAGGCAAGAGCAAAGCTCGGCTTCAACTGAAAGGCCGTATCTACATGGCAAATGTGACGGATATTGTGTGGCTGCAAAAACCAGGTACGAAATGACGTTCTCCTTCAGTTCCTGTTTCGCTGACGTTTTTTCCCCGTATAGGATCTTACCGTATCCAGATCTTTTGGAAAGGCGACCCCGGTGTGGTAGATAACTTCGTCATCCGCTATCAGAACGAAGACATCATGCGCAAATGGTACAAGGACATCAACTACCAACGAGAAGTGCAAGCAGAGCAACGTAGCTCCCGACATACTGGCACCTCTGATAGTGAATTCACTTACTTGAGGTCCATGACCAACCTTTCGAACCCATATCAACAAGAATATGATGCAGAGGAATTGGCCACCAAAGAAGCCGGCTTCTTTTCCGAATTCCCTATGAGCCGTAATGCATCGAGTACCAGTCTCCGAACCCGGTCTGCGACGGGGGGTAGCGGCAGCTCTGGCCCTCCACTATCCACAGGTCGACCTCGCTATCCAGCAATGCCCGATTCAACGCTTTCGGTACATACACAGTTTCCCGGTGGCAGTGCGTTTCCAGGGTCGCCAGCCGAAAGAAACGCCAGCTCATATTTCTCACCTGTGGCCGAAACACCCTCTACCAGGTCAAGCTCCCAGTCTGCCGGGTATCCTTATAACCGCCAGCTGACTCCAGCAACTTCATGGAGTGAGGACAGTAACCGATACACGGCTCCTGCTTTGTCTCGCGCGACGTCCAGAGATGGCCCCAACTCAGGCTCATATTTCAATGGAGCACCACCCAACGGGCGCAGTGCTCAACGCCCCTCCCTTCCCCCCATGTCAGCACATAGCCAATCGTCCAACGGCACTGCGCAGAGAATGCGCTCTGCAAGTAGCCCTGACATTCACCATCACAACCCTGAATCGCGCCGATACATGGGCGCACACACAATGCAGACGGTTGATAATGTGCCCGTTCCACCCATCCCAGCTCATATGGCCAATATGAAAGCACCGGTCAGTCGCAGCCAGAATAATTCTCCAACAAACCATAACCTTCCAATCCGAACTGCGAACCATCTTCCTCCGAACGCTCAGTTACATCATGCCCATACTAATTTCAACGAACCGCAATATTCCGAAGGGCGACCCGGTGTGCCTAATTCCGATCAGCCAACATCACCATTAAGCCACGAGCCTGAGGAGGAGCCGTACATGCCTACGCAATTGAAGGCGAAGGTGAACATTGACGAGAATTACGTGACTCTCGTGATCTCCAGCAACATTATGTTCCGTACGCTTACCGACCGGGTTGATGCTAAACTCGCCAGATTCACCAATCGTTCGATCGGTAACAAGACTGTTCGCTTACGCTATCGTGATGAGGATGGAGACTTTGTGACCATTGATAGCGACGAAGCTGTTCAATTGGCATTCATGGAATGGCGAGAGCAGCATCGGGAGATGCTTTCTAGAGGTCAAGTAGGCGAGATTCAACTGTACTGTCAAGCTGTTGAAACTTAGCCATTGCTTCATTTAACGACCATTTATGGACCTTTTTTTCTCTCATACTACTTTGGTTTTCATGTCTTGACCAGGTCTCCGAAAGTTCGACGAAGGCATGCCTATGAGATGATAATGTTTGTTTCATATTGTTTTCACTTACTTCCCATTCATTATTTGTCGTATGGGCAAGTTGTGATGTTTCCAAGTCCACGGACCATGATTGCATGATGTATGTATAACGCTGCGGTTTTCCCGCAGGCTTTCTCCAGGTGATACGATGTATAGTGTTCTTGCATTGTTAGGGCTGGATTCTGTTGTTGACCTTTGGGCGGCCCTTGTTACTCTGTCTTATCGGGGCTGCCGGGCTCTGCTCTCGTCAGACGCCGCACCCGACTGAGACAGTGTTTGATATTGCTTTTGATTCCATTGCGAACTAGACTTGTGTACTATTGCATATGACAAGCTACTATTCCTTGCTTACACTTGGACAGCTCTAGCTTTACTTTTTAGGACCTTCCTAAGATTTATCTAAAGCGCTCTACATAGCTTGCTGTGCTTGGGCACTACTAGACACACGCCCTAAAATCCTTTAGAGTCCTTCTTGACCTTCTGAGAGACCTTCTTAAATCCTTCAAGGCCTTTTTTTAGTAGTTAATTTATATTAAATAACAATAGGAAGGCTACTTAACTATATTATAAGACTAACCCCCGCCTTTGGTCTATATTACTATAAAGGGCATGTGAGCGCCAGCCAATAAAGGGCCGCACCACCTCCAGTAGCAGCAGCTCCATGCTAATTCTATACAACCTGTATGTATTCCCATATAATAATATAGGGAGATAAGGTTCAGCTTTCAGTCGTGGATGGGAAGGAAAAGTTCCATACAACCAAGATGCGCCTTACGAAGCGGTGGACACGCAGGAGAAATTTTTATTTCGTTTTACTTTCTGGTAGGCACACCATCGGTTCTGATTCGACGTTGCCACGGGCTGGGAAGAAGCAAAAAACGTGGCATTGTTCCAATTCCAAAAGAATGTGTCCGCCAAAAATACTTTTGATTTCCAGATTCCGTGGTCCATCTCTGGTCTCTTGAGTAGATACATCTCTCCAAACTTCATGAGATGAGGAGTATTTGAGTATCGGCTTCCAAGCCTCTCGGATGCTCTCCGACGGATCCAGCCGATCGGGATTACATATAGGCATGGCCCAGTATAATAATTAATTATAGAACCCACCTGCAAGGCTTGGTGAACTTTCAAGACACTGTACTCTGTAGAACGAGGCGATGAGGCATTTTCAGGAGCTGACGCCCAACGCGAATGACAACTGGACAGTGCACTCATCAATAATGCGCGATTAAACAGGATGAGCTCAGGACACTGCCTACTTACCTGACTCCCCGATGAATGGAGCTCCGACCTCTGCGTTGTTATAAAGTCTGGAAGCCTCCTCCTGGGCAAGTTGGCACTCTCCACAACTTCTCCTTGACGTTCATAGTTTCAGACTCTTGGTCCTCACGCCCCCCTTATATCGACTCTACATCTTCTCAACGCTGTACATATCTTTAAATCCTACCTAGTCCACCGGCACCATGTCTTTCTCCGGACGTCGAGTGAGCATCCTGCGCCCCTCCAATCGCCGCTTCTCCTTAGGCAAGGAGCTGTCCACAAACGGTGCGTCTCTTGGCTTCTTTGCTTTTGTCGGACAATTTCCTTATCCGTGCCATACCTCTTGACCCCTCTGCCTCGAATCCTTGAAGTCGTACTGTACTTTGTGCGCTCTCGAAAACTAAGCTGTTGGTGGTTGAAAGAGGAAGATCCTGATTCACCGCTGAAATGGCTTTTTCTACTTCTCAACCGCAAAAGTACCAAGAAACGAACTAATCTGTGGAAAAGAACTCCAGTCCGAAACTCATCGCCAGTTCCGAACCGCTCACGAAGGCCACCGCCCTCATGCCGGCCTTGACGCCTCCCGTGCCTCGACCGGTGTAGTTTGGTGCACAGAGCGTGCCACGGAGCACGGCTACGCAGAGGATCCCTCCGAATGGGCCAATCTCGGCCAGGGTGCCCCCGAGGCCGACGATGAGATTGAGGGCAGTTTTCCCCGCCCCGAGAGCATTCCGATCACCTCCGCTGCTCGAGAGTACGGTCCGACCGCCGGTATCAAGCCCCTTCGCGCCGCCGTTGCACGTCTTTACAACGAGCATTACCGTCAAGGAAAGGAGAGCCAGTATACATGGGAGAACGTCTGCATTGTCCCCGGTGGTCGCGCTGGGTTGATCCGTATTGCGGCCATTCTGGGCAACTCATACCTCTCCTTCCCTATCCCTGATTACTCGGCATACTCCGAGATGTTGAGTCTCTTCAAGAACATTGCACCCATTCCGATGCCGCTCGCCCAGGAAGATCACTACCACGTTCACCCTGACAAGATCGCTGAGGAGATTGCCCGTGGAACCTCTGTGCTCCTTACTTCCAACCCCCGCAACCCCACTGGACACTTCTTGTCGGGTGAGGAACTGGCTCAGATTCAGGATATTTGCCGTGACCGTGCCACCCTTATTCTTGACGAGTTCTACGGCGGTTACAACTACACCACCGAGTGCGACGGAACCACAATTAGCGGTGCCACAAATGTTGTTGACGTGAACAAGGATGACGTCCTCCTCATTGATGGTCTTACGAAACGTTTCCGTCTCCCTGGATGGCGTATCGCCTGGGTCGTTGGTCCCAAAGAATTCGTCGATGCCCTCGGTTCTGCAGGCTCATACCTAGACGGCGGTGCCAACGTTCCCTTCCAAGAAGCTGCGATCCCCATGCTCGAGCCATCGCTCGTGCACACCGAGATGAAGGCTCTTCAGAGCCACTTCCGCGAGAAGCGTGACTTCGTTCTGAAGCGTCTGTACGAGATAGGTTTCCGCGTCCAGGACGTGCCCCAGGCAACCTTCTACATCTGGCTCGACCTCACCTCCCTCGACCCTCCGCTCCCCAAGGAAGCCAACATCTCCGACGGTCTAAACTTCTTCAACGCTCTCCTGAGCGAGAAGGTCATCGTCGTCCCCGGTATCTTCTTCGACTTGAACCCCGCCAAGAGACGAGACCTGTTCGACAGCCCCTGCCACCATTTTGTCCGTCTGAGTTACGGACCTAAGATGGATGTGCTGAAGAAGGGTCTCGACGGTATCGAGCGCGTCATTCGCCGCGCTCGTGGAGAGCACTACGAGCCTGCCCTGGAAGATGAAGTTGCCATTGAGGATTAGACGTAGAATAATTTCTTTACCCCTATGCACGTGCTTTGTTATTGGGCGTTTGACGTTATATAAATAGAGCCTAGACATTCTTAATCCATTTGATTCGACGCTTTACCAGGAGTTGCATTCGCCGGTGATCTCCAGCTGCTGTGGCACTAAATACCCGGTTGATCTCACCTTGATCTCATTGCTCACGGCCGTGGTGTTCTCCAACGCATGCTTAAGGGCTCCATCACGTTAAAGAACCTGTTGAAGAACACTCTCCTTTCTCCAGGATTTTACATGAGGCTCTAGGAGAGGGATCCGCCAAAGCTGTTTGGTGACGTGTCTCATGATGTGCCTCTTCAAGTGCTGAATAATGGGATCCTCCGTAAGATGCTTGCTTGATCATAGTCGGGGTCCGGTTAGCTAAACTTTTATACGTGTTTAGTGAGATGCTTACGGAAAACCTAAGAAGCAACCTTAACAAGAGCGAGCTACTAGTACGTTCCTGGCGTTCGATATTTATGAATTTTCAACTTTTTTTTTTTGGATACTTATATATGGTTGTAGCTTGTATAAAACGAAGTACCCAAGTATATTATCGCCACAAGGACTCTGACTGCACGCCCGCACGGGTCGTTCAGCCAAAATAATAGATCATTATATTCATTTCTTGTGCTTGTTGTAGGTATCAATGACCTTTTGCACCTCGTCCTTGGAGCCGAGGAACACTCCGCTCCGGTCGTGGATGTGCTCAGGCTGGACGGAGAGCAGGCGCTCCATGCGCGAGTTCACAGCAAGACCGCCAGCGTTCTCAAAGAGCATAGCCATGGGCGCGCACTCGTACAGGATACGCAGCTTACCCTTGGGGCTCTTAGAGTCGGCGGGGTATGCGAAGATACCGCCGTAGAGGAGGGTTCGGTAGGCGTCTGCGACCATTGAGCCGATATAACGCGCGCTGTATGGCTTGCCGCCCTCGCCAGGGTGCTTGAGGGAGTGGAAGTAGGCGTTGCACCAATCGTCCCAGTACATGCTGTTACCTTCGTTGACGGAGTAGATGGCGCGTTTGGTGGGGAGCTGCATGTTGGGGTGAGTCAAGATGAACTCGCCGAGGGAGTTCTCAAGGGTGAAGCCGTTGACGCTGCCGTTCTTCATGGTGATGACGAGCTGCGCGGAGGCGCCGTACATGGTGAAGCCCGAGGCGACCATTTCCGTACCAGGGCGGAGGATGTCCTTGGCGGTCACGGACTTTCCGGGACCGAGGATGTCGTCGGGGAGCTTGAAGATGCCGAAGATAGTCCCAACCGAGACGCCAGCGTCGAGGTTGGAGGAGCCGTCAATGGGGTCGCAGACCACGGCATAGCGGGCGTTGGGGTGTTCGTCAAAGATGATGGCCTCTTCTTCTTCTTCGGAGACGAGGATGCGGCACTTGCCGGAGCCCTTCATGGCGGCGATGAAGATATCGTTGCCGATCACGTCAAGCTTCTTCTGGTCATCACCGGTTGTGTTTGAAGATCCGGCGAGACCGGTCAGATTTATCAATGTGGCACGACGAATGTAATAAGCGATAGACTTGAAGGAGAATTGCAGAGCGTGGCAGAGTAATCTGAGTTCAGAGGCAAATTAGCTCGGGTAATCCAGTTTGCAAGGCGCAAAGGTACTCACGTGAAGTCACCAGTGGCTTCAGGGACCTTGACTTGCTCCTCAGTAAGGAACCTTGTGAGGGTGACAATGTCGGTGTTGATGTTCTCCTGGCCTACAGCGCCATTGTTGCCGTTTGTAGCCATGATTGCTGACTGTATGTGAAGAGTCGACTGAGATATGCAAAGGGAAGTTGATTCAGTTCGCGGGGTAAAGGATATGGTCTCCTGAAATGTGTTTCCAAACACTTGACCTCGGTTCAGCGGAGAAAGCAGGGGAATCGCCTATCAAGGGACTAGATCGGAGGAGGGGGAAGGAAGTAAAGATATACGGCTCGCAACGAAGTATAACCGGAATATCTCTGCAGGATGAGTAATTTCTGTGAAAGAGGAATTTCCTCAAGTCCGTCCGCGGAAGAAGCTTCGCATTATATAAATAATGCGCGCTTGCCTCCGAACAGGAGCAATCTTTTACCGGGGCAAGTGAACAAGCCAGAACGTCAGAGCTCAGCCAGCTGGTGGAGCGGTTTGACGCCATGAATTCCAGAGCTGGAGTCGATCGGGTTTTCGTCATACAAGAAGGTTAACCGTGGTCACGACCCCGCGC
The DNA here is from genome assembly GCA_027569055.1 of Aspergillus baeticus. Classification (NCBI taxonomy): domain Eukaryota; kingdom Fungi; phylum Ascomycota; class Eurotiomycetes; order Eurotiales; family Aspergillaceae; genus Aspergillus; species Aspergillus baeticus. The sequence continues at coordinate 678,333 of JAPDEI010000011.1, read as the reverse complement.
TAATCCACCTTGGGACTGCTGCCGGCTCTTCCCTCTTGCTGAAGCCGAAGGAGCCCCCGATATCCCCCGCGATTGTTTCTCAATTATATGGCTTGAGAGGGCTAGACACGGAGGCTCTCGCTTGCAGTGGTGGAATTATTATGATTAGCTCCGGGTTATTTTGCAGCGAATTTGTGATAGAGATTTAGATACACGATGAAAGAGAAATCCAGGGGAGCAGGAGCCAGTCAGCGATCTACAACAGGTCTCTGTCGCTGCACCCACATCGAAGTTCCAGCTGCCAACAGGGCCAACACGTAAGAATGATAATACAAATCGGATGAAGGGTCGAATAATTCGAACAACAACCAGGAACTGGAAGTGGATTACATGGGTCACCAGACCGGCAAATTTGACCCCTGGGCGAGAACTTTCGCAAGGCACATGATACGATTTTCATGAGTAAGAATCGATAGTCGAGCCCCTCCCTGCTTCGGCCCCTAATTCTATACTCCCGCGTGACAGCTGGAGGCATGCCAGAACTAAGCCTCGACTTTCGTGTCTCGAGACGCCACAGCAGCCTCGTTGTTGATCTGCACATCCGTCTTGTAGTTCTTGAACTTCCTCGCTGGGATCCCTTTGGCAAACATCTCGTCCAGCTCCTGGAATGAGCGCCCGCTGGTCTCCGGTTGCCACAGCCACAGGTACAACAGGCAGAAGAAACACATACCCCCAAAGATAAACGCAATCTTTCCGCCCAAGTTTCCCTTGTCCGGGTTGAACATGAAGGGAATGACAAACTGCCACATGACATTAATCCCGCTATGCACCGCGTAGCCGATGGCAACCGTCTTGACGCGCAGACGGGACGTGGCTACTTCCGACAGCAGTGAGAAGGCGATCGAGCCGATGGAGGCATTGTACCACCAGCTATAGATGAGGATAAATGCAACAGTGCCTCTTAACTTCGGCAGGTGAGCCTCCAACCGCAAGCCCGCCGGTGATGAATAGGAACGCCGTTAGAATGATAAGACCATAGAAGGTGAGGTTGCGTCTTCCAACATAGTCAACTGTAGCAGCGGCCATCAAGTTGCCGACGATGGATACAACAGGTTGTACAATTTGAATCCGGTAGCTCAAGTCGGTTGAGTGCCCGGCTAACTGTAGATAGTATGTAAAGTAGCCCGCAACGAAACTGATGCCGGAGAAAGACTGAATGCAGTAGGACATGATGGCGATGATAGTCCGGCGAAGATTCGACTTTCTGAAGCACTCGAGATACGCTACGCCCTCGGTCTCGGTGCGGACTTCCTCTAGTGTGAGCTCGATGAGGGCAAGCCTTCTCTTTCCCCCGTCTCCAGTGAGACTGAGCTTCTTGAGGCTTTGAAGTGCAGCTTGGTTCCGCCCCTTTGAAGCCAACCACCAAGGAGACCTAGCGTGAATAGTCAGCATCATCTTCTTTCTTGGAGTAAATACATTCGCTCTGGCATGAAAGGCACGAAAATAATACCCGCAAAGCCGAATTGAGCGTAGAACACGGCTCTTTATGCCCAGCGCGAATCCAACTGGCCGGTATATCTGATGACGATAAAGACAACTAGCGGACCTAGTCCATAAGCTACGCCAATACAGCAAGTGAAGATATCACGCAGAGCTAGAGGGGAGATCTTATGCTGTTAGCGCCAGAAACTCGGTGTATATTGTGCAGTCTCACATACCTCTCCAATATAGGTTATCATGACAGTGGCCACAGTTCCCACCATGAATCCGTTCAGGAACTTGCCAGTGAAGAAGACAGCGTTCGACGTCGCAATGAATTCAATAGCAACAGCAACGTAGGAGGCGACCAAGGCGCCCATGAGAGTCTTCTTCTGGCCAAATATATCTGCAGCTTCGGCAGCGATGAGAGACGAGATAATGGCTCTACTGACCGTTAGGGCTAATCGGTCAGCAATGAAAATGGAAGAACGTACGTAGCAATAGGAGCTCCCCCAAACGCCGACTGCCATCTGGCCGGAAGCAGATGGTCACCCTCATACTCATACCCAAAGTCCTTTCGAAACTTGGGTATTCCGACAACAGCACCAGCGGCCTGGACGTCGAAGCTGAGCAGGGTAATGCACCAGATGGCATAGACACACTAGACACAGGCGCCCGGATAGCGGGCGAAGGACTGAAAAATTCCCGTCTGGTGCTCCTCATGGTTGGACATGTGGGCTTGTTGGTGGTTCTTTGTCAGCTCGATTTCCTCGGCTGCAGGTTCGTCACCATGCTGGCTCTGCACTTCTCCCAAGTTAGTCATCTAGTCTTGGAGTTGAGGATGTAGTAGAGAATGTGTTTTGTAGAGGAGGACTTGATGAGATCCAGAGACAACGAGAACGAAATGTTGGGTTCTTTATATAGTAGACCCGTAGCATACCTTCGTATGGCGCTAGCTGCCTCCCTTGCGCAGGGTCCTACCCCATGGGGTCAGAATGGGCTTGTCAATCAGCCAAGGCCCATGAGCTTCCCGACGAGGCATGCACAACCACGCGAGGTGCTTGAAATTCCCTAAAAAGGTCATTGCGGCCTAGATATATCAACTCAACGGGTTTAAACAACCGCTTGCAAGCTCTTGAATTGTGGCATCAAATATCCCGGAACCATAGCCTTAATCCTTCCCAGGGTTTCGTGAAGGCCAATGGGGAGCTTCCAAGAACGGCCACGAGTACGCCACGCGATCCTGGGCAGATGGAGTTGAAGATCTCCAACCTACCTCCCAGGGTTTGGAGTTGCTTGATCCAGATTGCGGAGTAGCTTCGAGTCAGATATTCTTGGTCTCGGGAAGTCCCCGTGACACTTCACCGTGGTTATGGGAGAGAATCTCAGCATTTTGAGATCTTCTGAGTCTTCTCTGAGCATTGTCCTCGAGCATCATTGCCGGGATCTGTACTTCCACTATTCATGGTCTTGTGGTCGGAATCGGGGTAGGTCGAAATAGGTGCTGGAAGGGTGCTTGGTTGCGCTTGCAATTGCCTTCTGCGAGGTGGAAGATGAAGGACCACAGAGCGCCCTTTTGAGCTCATTAATCTATAAGTTTCGTCCAACTGCTCACTGTAATCACTTTTGACTCAAGAAGCGCAGTACCTCGATAGATAGCTATGGCTACATGGTAGCGAGTCAAAGATTCACAGGCAAATATACTTTCCATTGACTCAAGACGAGAAGTCAGGACTGATAAGCAGTATCCTGCATGTGTCAACAGTTCTAGTTGGTGTAACCGTGGCTTGGGGGGAGGTCACGTACCTGCTGATAGAAAGTACAACAACAATCTTGACACTCCCCGGATTTAGTATTGCTAAACATTGTTAGCCAGTTGGTGGACTATCCATCTATCAGCCAACTCTAGTCACGGGGAATTATCAATCTCATCTCGGGGGAGTAGCGACAGGAACTACGGACTAGAACGAGAACAGCCCTACGGTGCTTAGGTTTGCCTATCTGGGACCGGGTAATTGTCCTGCCCAGGATAGTAGTTATACACTGAAGAAAAGTTAGCTATATAACCTCCTTTCCGGGGTAGATGTGGAGAGGTGTTGAAGAGCAAGACTTGATCTGGTCATAGGAATGCTTAAGCGAGTCATTTGACTAGGGTTATTGGTGGGATTTCTTTTGTTGCGTGTTTTCCAGAGGATTTTTTGGAGTAGGATCGTCGGGTTTAGTTCTACATTATCCAAAGCATCTGGGGAGAGTGCGTTACTGAAAGATATATAAGGCTGGAGGCTCCAACGAGGAGAAGATATTATACTCTCAAACACATGGTTCCGTCTGTTTAGATCTAAACAGTCACAGCCATGATGAAATCCACTCTACTACACATGGTCCTCCTCCTACTCCTACGAGCCACAATGGCCTGGGACATACCCGCCGAATACGCCATAGCCCCGTCCCCCAACGCCCGATACCTTCAACAGCTCGATGGCACGCCGTTCTTCTGGCAGGCCGACACAGCATGGCTGCTATTTCACCGGATAAACTACAGCGAGGCTGAGACGTACCTCTCAGACCGGACAAGCAAGGGCTTTACGATGGCTCTAGCTGTCGCGTTTACACAGGCTGGTATTGACAGTCCGAACCGAAATGATGATCTGCCTTTCATTGATGAGGATCTTGGAAAGTCTAACGAGGCTTATTGGGAGTATGTTGACTCGGTTGTTGAGTTGGCGTGGAAGAAGGGTATAAGGATTTGCATGGTCCCAACTTGGGGCAAGTTTGTGCATGATAGTGGTATGTACCACCCCAGGGAGGTTTTCGTTCTGATTCTGAGAAGCAGGACATGTGTCTGACTGATGGATCTAGAGAGCAGAGGAGGCGTCGTCAACTCAACCACCGCATTTCCGTTTGGGAAGTTCCTCGGCCAGCGCTACCCATACCTTCCCAAGACCCTCACAGGAGACACAAACCCCTACTGGCAAAACAAAACCGCCATAAAGTTCGAATACTCTATCGGTGGCGCACCGCCAGAGTACGAAGTCACAGAGTGGCTTTCTATCTACGATGACCTGGCAAACGGCATCGTCGCCGGTGAACGACAAGCCATCGCCTCGTCCTCGAGCCGCCAAAAACCTTCTTCTTCGCAGCGGTGGCCGCTCATGACCAGCCACCCAACAAACCAGTGGTTTACAGGTGGCCCACTTGCTCTCGCACACTCATTTTTCGGAAACCGAGAATGGCTGACGCTTGACGCAAGTCAATCTGGCCACGCTGATTTCCCGCCTAACCCGCCCATCCCGTGGTGGAACTGTAGACGAGGATGGGAGCCTGTTGAGCTTATGTACGCAGTGGGATCGAAGCGCGGGGCTCATGTGCGGCCAGTTATTGACAACGAACCGCACTATGAGAATAGGTATAATAATGGAAATCAGACACAGTTCTATTGGAAGGCGAATGATGCCAGGGTTGGGAGTTAGCAAGCTGTGAGTCCTCCGGTTGTGCGTCGAGGCAAGAGAGAGAGAGAGAATCATCTAACATATGAATATCTCTGCAGGTCTTCTCTGGCGCCGCGGGCGTGACCTACGGCACAAACGCGATTCAGCAGGGTATTATCCTAGGGCTTTTCGGGAATGATGGCAGCGAGCCCAGCGATCACTGGCTGAGTGACCTTAGCCTACCGGGGTCTGCCCAGATACAGTGGACCCAGAAAGCTGTGCTGGACCGAGGAAGGGCGACATACACCACGCGCGTGCCGGCGCAGGATATCATCGTGGGAGATGCTGGGACAGATGACGAGAGAGTCACGGCGAAGATGGATAGTCGTGGTGGCTGGATTATGGTGTACACTCCCACAGGAGAGGACTTCTCAATCGATACGCAGGGCTTAAAGGGGTGCTCGGTGCAGGCGAGTTGGTTTGATCCGCTAAATGGGGAGTATAGCAAGTTCGGTTACTCGCGGTGTGGTGGTGAGAAGGTTAGGGCGTTTAGTCCGCTCAAGGCTAGTGGACATCATGACTGGGTACTAGTACTGGAGGTGAAGAAATAGCGAGCGCTGAAGAATCTGGTGGTTTAGCGGTAGATTGCCAACGGGTTTAGATATACATATGGATGTGAGCTCATCCCCAATTATTCCGTGTCAAAATCTCGAAACCGCCAGGCTTCTTCCTATTGAGATTTCTCCTGCTTGTTGGCAAATACTCGCTCTCCTTCGCCGCAGCGAGTCTTCTAACTCCTTCGCCATAGTCTCCAGGAAGAACTGAAACATTCCAGCCTGGATAGACGCCTATCTTATTAAGCATGCGTGCTTTTCTCTCAACATCCTCCACCCACTTGGAGTATTCCATTTCTGGCTTTTCTTCTGTTGCTCTGAATACTCCAGAGGGCAGGGAACGCTTGCTTCCCCGTTCTTCCCCCTCCAACCACTCGCTGCCAGACATATTCCTCGGTGAGGTCGACTGGAAGGCTTTGCACGTACAGTTCCACATCGTCATAGATAGATCCCATCATTCCCAGAATTTGACTCTGTATTGTCTCGCTGTATCATAATAATCACCACACTAGGAAGTATGCTTGCGGCTATCCATCTGTTGGGCGCTGTGGTAACTAATCGAGCGGTGGAGAGAAATGAAGAGGAAGTGGTGAGCCATTCGGAACACAGCCATGAATGGTGACGGTTACATGACACATTATGGCATGTTACAAACGAAAGAGGGTAAAGTCCACCAGCATCCATAGATATACTATTCCAATTGCCTCTGAGTATACATGGAGTCCATCCGTTGTTCGAGCGCGTTGTTACCGACTGAGGGACTAACCAAACTTGGTCTAGCCGGAAACTAGCGTCTCGGTAAAACTAGCTCCGGTCGGCGCAGGTCAAAAACTGCGTGAAAATCTTCCAGCTCTTTTCTTCAACCAACACTTTGGATATTTTCATCCTCAACTTCCGTGTCATCCAAAATGCCTGGGAGACACGGTTCTCATATACCATGAGACACTGAAATCGCAACTTGATCACTCTACAATCTTTGACTAACTACAGCCGCTCTCATCACAGTGTGACTTGGTAAGTTCTTCAAATATCCTCGTCTTGTCTGCCACCCATCCCTCCCTCCTGTATGATGATACCTAGAACCATTTCAAACTAGAGTCTTTGACCCTACGGGGCGTGAAAACTCACTTCTTTGCACGTCAGTCTGATGCTTTCTGAAACCATTCGTCTTGACTTGACTGCTGTCTGCAACACGAGCTAATTTAAACTCAAGTACTAGGACTAATTTTTCGCTGTTTCGCTGGATACGACCGTTGTCTGAGCTGAATTGTACGTATTGCCTGTTAGGCTTCTTTTTCTTTTTTTTTTTTTTTTTACCTCGAATGATGCTTTTCGTATTATATACGCTGGAAATTACCGACTGAGACCTCTGGTTTCTGAACGATAACAAATGGCTATTTCTGACTTGGAACACTGTCTATTCTCTTTGCTTCAATATGATTGTTCGTGGCAATTGCTGACGATTACAAGAAATGTCTAGAAACAGGCGCCGTCGTATGGTAAGCCCGACAACCTTTCTTCCACCTGAATACTTTCGAAGATGAAGCGGCACTGGGCTCCGACGGCGTTGGACAAACGTTCGGTCGTGATGGATAAGCCATTTTGCGGCAGGCCTAGAAAACCTCGCCCACTGAGATATCTCTACCAGCACATGTTTCGCATTGCATGTCTTGCCCAAAGCTAATACCTGGCCAGTGTTGCGACAGACCAATAACATTCCCCCGACTGTGTCAATAGGTACGACTTACCGGCTTGCGCTACCCCCTTTCCAATGATGATTTCTAGATGACGAGTCTTATTCGAGTTTTCGATGCAGACAACATCCTTTTTTTAACCATTCATGCTTTCCTGACATCACCTCTACATTCACGCATTACTCATCTTTTTTTTTTTGGGAAAGTGTCGCTGACTGTCTATTAGATTTAGGTAGGACGAAAGAAGCGCATTACGTCAACCTAAACTTGAACTGTATGTCTGGACTGTTTTCGAACCCCCACTTTCTCCAATGATGAATCGACATCAAACAAAGACAAGCATATGTCCAAGTTGGCCCCGCCGACTAAGACGACAACTGTCATGACTGATCAGTCGCCATATCATTCTTGCTAGAGAATTGGGTCGATTTTCAGTACTGACGATTCGTAGTATCCAGGCTAGTTTGAGAACTTGGGTCTTCGCAGCTTGTAGATCAAACGTGAGTTTCTCCTAACGTCTTTTTTCCCTTCCCTTACATGATGATTTACCTATATTTAATCACGACGGTCAACATATGTCTTCCTTGATGACCACCGCCTGTGACAGGGCATATATCTGAAATCATTCTTCACAATCTGATTTTTGCAAGCTTGTTGGTCATGAATCAAGCTAATATACTTAAAGTAACAATTAGGAACCATGAGCATACAACTTTAGACGCTCTTTTCTTTATTTAGCCAAATTGAACCATTTGTCGTGACATTTATATTGGCTCTTCCCAACATCATCCAGTCAAAGTTGTAGAACGTGCATTAGTCCGAGCTTGTGGTCAGACAAGAAGGACCTTGTTCCTCGCGGAGTAGATAACAGCGGGTGGTTGTGGCAAGGTGTGCTTCGATGCTTTTCTGGACGACGAAACGTCTAGCCCAATGGGACCATTGGGCGATCCTGCGCTATGGCAAGTGTGGCCTAGCTCGGGCAATCTTTGACGGGCTTCTGTGATCTACAAGCTGGTTTGCTGAGCAACGTGGAGAGAGCAGGGTGCTGGGCCTGTGAGAAAGCGCCAATGCCAGCTCTAAGCGCCGACTCGACGCCGTCTGTGATGAAACATCCAAGGCTGCAGCCCGGCGGCGCACCTCAAGCCTGAAAAGACTCCGCTCCGGCTTCTGCAACCATGCTGACGGTTCCGGACTTGAGGGTGTGTTATTTTTATCTCTTTGGATCCAACAAGAGGCAAGCCTCCTCCACACCTGGTTGGCTTGGAAATCACGCCGTTGGAGTTGTCCGCTCTTTGTATCGCGCTCGCCTCTCCTCGAAGGGACCTGTCGTCCGTTGCGAGGCTTGCGTTCTTTGTGGTCCCAGCTCAACTTCGTATCCTTCCCCTATTTTCTATTATTGCGCAAATATTCATCATGGCTCCGTGTCTGGTTGGTTCGTGACTGCGCCAGTATGAATAGGTACTCGCCTGCCCTTCTCTCCCTGCCTTTCCTCCTTTTTTTGCTCTCTCTTAAGAACTCGCAAGGCTGATTACAGGCACTCGGTAGCTGGCGGTCTTCGAGTAACACGGGCGACGATCCGTCGTCCAGTCCCTATACAGCCAACAACGGTTGGCCGACGCCTCAGACCGTGGCCAGTAGTCAACCTTCTCCTCGTCGCGAATATGCCATTCAGCCGCCTCCTCTGACCACCGCTTTCAATAATAATCCTCAGTTCCAAGGACTCGGTGTCGGGCTTAGTGCAGGCTACGCATCGACCCCTCTCTCGACCACCTCCTTATCCAGCCCATTTACTCAATCTCCTGCCGTGAATTCTGTGACTGGTGCAGCTCCAGGATCATCTCCTATGGCGGCTGGACGTTACAATGTCCCATACAATCCCCAGGACTGGGGACCACTCAATAATGGTCCGATGAATGCGAGCCAGCCGGCATATTCTTCGTCGGGCAGCATGCTTCGGATCGTGCCACACCAACGAGCACCTCAGTCAGGTTAGTTCCGGTTCTTGATCGCTTAGCCATTTGCGGCATCTGTGGACTTGGGTCAAATTGGGTTGTAATGATGGAGCTGATAAAAACTTGTTAGAATTGTCGCCGCCGCCTCCGCCGTACTCTCCTCCTAGTCAACAACAGCAGGCCGATCTTGCAACTCACCAGACGCCGGTCCTTGACTCTACATCTACAAACACCGGGTCGCCGTATCTAGGTACAAGTCGACAGCAGTCAATACCCCGTACACGTCCAATCTCTACTATCCGTAGTGATGCTGGCCACAGCAGACAGGTCTCGCTACCCCCACCACCTCCTTTACCACATGGGGCTCCGTCGTCAAGGTCATCTTCACATAATCGGGCGGAGGCTTATCATGATCAATCCCAATATAATTCCGGGTCTCGGCCGTATATCATGGTTTCGGAAGATCATTTGCAGCATTCCCAGATGAACGGCTATACTTACGCGAATGATGTACAACGCGATGAATTTGGCCGTGCTCCAAGTTCTAGGCGGGCAGTTTCTGCTGGGCCCATTGTAGGAAGCGCAAGCACTTCGAGAGCGACAAGTCAATCCCGAAGCGGATCACCCCAGGGCCCCGCCTGGGAGCCAGGCATGCCTCTTCCACCGCCGCCTCCTGGCCCTCCGCCAGTTCCACGATCGCAGAGCGTGAACGGACTAGGTGAGGCATCGTCATCACGCAGCTCCCAATCATTCACACGCGTCTCCCGACAGCCTCCGTCTCTTGGAACAGGACTAGGAAGTATTCCGCCGACACCAGCTGGATGGGTTGATGAAGGTCCCGCCGACACGACGTCAAGAGGGAAAGCGCCGCTCAACATAGACACATCAAGTCAGGCAATTTCTCGGGATTTCAGCGGCTCTGCATCAAACGAAGCCTTCAATTCGTCTCGAAACTCTACCAGTGGACTCTTCCGCAGCCCTGCGGTTCGCGATAGCAGCGCTAAAGGAATACGAGAACGGAGGGTTGAACGTAGAAACAGGCAAAGCCAAATCTTGGACGACTACAGTGCAGTGTCGAACAACACCAACCCGTGGGCTGATGCACTGGAGCAGGTCAAACCGTCCAACCTAGTTCTTGAGGACCAATATGCTGCTGAGCAGACCCGTGACGCTTCGAGTAGGTTTACACCGCGCAGCAACCATAGCGTCACCTCAGATATCCCCACTTCGCAATCCCGTGCATCCTCAACGAGTCTCTTCTCCGCAAACCGGTCACCATTTTCTACGCCGCGAGCTGAGCCGAGCCCCCTTGGACCACCATCGCACAGATACGCCCAAACGCCACCTTTTTCACCCAATGCCGAGCATTCATCCACTTTCCCCAAAAATGTATCGCAGACGGTCCCTCCGAAAGCCCTCCCAACCCCTCCACTGCAGTCCGGACAGGACTCACGACCGTCTTCGGGACTTGCGCGCAGGGAGGAACGACCTGTGTCACATATTCTCCATTTGCCCAATGACACTGTGAGCTCGCCGAGTTTGCAACCGCGACGACTATCAACCCGGAGCGGACAGTCTCTAGATTCTGTAGTCAACCAGGACACTGAGCTCATCCAGAGCGCCACAAGAAGGCACAGGGAATTCATAGAGAAAGAAGCTAGCGCTACGGATGAAGCGGAGGCACTTCGGTTGTTTACTGAATTCATGATCTCGGAATCTCAAATTCGACGTGAGCGATACGCCAAGATATTTGATTCTGGAACTTTCAACGCAGAACCGATTCAACAGCGACTCTTCCAACTGCCACCGAAACCGAAACCGGACCCCGCGCCTGCACCTGCGCCGCTGAACAGACGGTCATTCAAGGCACCAAAATTAGATATTCCCCGCGGGGAATCGTCTTGGAATAACTACCAGCCCTGCCTTTCACCAATTGCAAGTCTTGGGATCAGCAACGATGAAATGAGCTCCCGAGGACGTGCACCTAGTCGCTGGTGGGAGTCAAGAACGGGCTCAGGTAGTGAGGGGGGCGAGCGCAGAGTCCAGCGTTCGAAACGCGAGTCTAAATATATGGGACTTCCACTTGGGCTTCGAAGTCAGGGTTCGGTTGGAAATGGAAATGTCGACCATCCTTTCGACCCGTTTAACCAGTATGCGGCGTACGGGCCGGACGAATACCCGCCTGAAAAAGTGGGATGGCACGAGGATCAGACAATTCCCGAATATCCTCCCCCGGCGAGTCTGAGCAGTTACAGCGCTTCTACAGCGGAGCCACGACGAATGGACGTCTCGCGACTTATCACACTACCACCTCCTTACCCGCGGCACCACCCTGCCGTGAACAACAGCCACCCAGAGCTTGTAACGTATCGAACCGTAGTCCGATCAATCAGCGACCATTCTGAGATCAAATCTACACGTCAGCGCCATGCCGCAGAGTCGGAAGCGCTATGGGCAGCCCATCACCAGCGCATTAAAGAGTACCGACGCTCATTCAAAACAAACATCCAGAGCCAAATCCAAGACGGTAGTATCAGCTTCGCCGAAGCCGCCGAGGCAGAGGCTGCTCTCATCGAGGATGAAAACCAGCGCGAGCGAGCCCTGACAAAGCAGATTCTCGATACATACCAGGAATCCGTACTGAAACCCGTGCAAGCAATCCTTACCGACCGCATCGACCGAGCAACTGTCTGCATTGAAGAACTCCGCAGCAAGCTCTTCGACGATGCACAGCATGAGACTCCAGACCAAACACAAGAAGAAGGTGACGAGAAACCCGAACTCCTGGAGAAGCTCACGCAGCTCAAATGGCTGTTCGAGGCCCGTGAACAGCTCCACCGTGAAATGTACGATCTCATCAGCGCCCGCGATGAACAGTACAAAGCGGTTGTCATCCTCCCTTATAAGCAGAAGAAAATTGAGGACAAGATCCACAGCACAACAGTCTTCTTTGTCCGTGATGCTCTGGACCGCCGCGCGAACTATGAAGCGAACGCCCTTGCTCGCTTTGAGTCCTTCCAGGAAGTCATTGAGGAGAACGTTATCCGCGGCGTTGAGATTCAGCTCTCTGCCTTCTGGGACATTGCGCCTTCACTTCTTGCAGTTGTCCAACAACTCCCCGAGGATATGAATGGGTTCTTGGTGCAGATTCCTCCTAATGAGTACGAAGAGAATCCTAGTTACCACGCACACCCGTTGCAATACCTATACACGCTCGTCTCACACGCCGAGAAATCGAGCTACCAGTACATCGAGTCCCAAATCAACCTGCTCTGCTTGCTTCATGAAGTAAAATCAGCCGTAATGCGAGCAAACTGCAAACTCACAGAGACAGAGCGGGTTCGCCAGGGCGAGCAAGAGGACGCAGTCGTGCGGGAAATGCAACATTTCCGCGCAACAGAGGAACGCTCACTTACAAACGATCTAAAAGATAAGGTTGCCACAGTTGAAGAGCAATGGGCTGAGGCGCTAGGTAGCCAGATTCAGGCGCTGAGGCAAAGGGTGAGAGATCAATTGGAGAGAGAAGATGGGTGGGAAGATCTTGAACAGTTGGAGCAGGCTTGAACTGCACAAACCCGAAAGCAAGAATCTTGATGAGAGATGATTTGTTATTTATCTATACGTCCACTTTGGCGAGTTTGATCGAGAGATACCCGTATTCGTTCGTTACAATGCACTATATATTATTGTTTTTGGGCTCGGGGCTCTGTGACTTTGAACTATTGTGGCACAACTGTATGCCTATAGAGTACAACATATCAACTAAGCCAATTCAACTGCTATAAAAAGCGAGTGTTCCCTCTATAGACATTCCGTAGACCACTAGGAGTGATCACTGAGTATTGTGCGCGTTCCTCTACACCGGCAGCTTGTTGCAGGACGATCCTGGTGTGAGCTACGTGAGGCATTCATCCCTTCGCTACGGACCATGCCCCCGCGCCTCGTCGCTGATAAAGGCTTGTAAGGCGGCAGGACAATACTTCGTCAACGATATGGCGAGTGTTAGGTCTGCGGCTTTGGCACATCAAGGATGCCTTTAGGGCTATAGGAGTGCATTGAAGGGGGAATGGCATAGGTTAAGCTCCTGTGAGGTAATTTAACACTTCGCTATTTTGATTACTTGAAAGGCTGCCTGATCTTTAAGCTGTCCCGTGATCCGGACTATACATTCAACCTCGATAGACTGGGAGTCTTGAGAGTTCAAGGAGGAAGCCAACCCTACTGAGCTTCAAGGTCTAAACACGCTAATCCCAGTTTGGATAAGACTTGACTCAGCAGAGCACAAAGGGAGCACGTGACTTTTTTACTTACCTTCTAGAGCTTTCCTTCCGAATCTTTCGCTTCATCTTCACCTTTCCCGGGGCATCACGCCTTTTTATTAAAACCCCCAATTCCCTTCCTCCGCGGTATCTCTCTCTACCTTCCCCTACCTCACCGCGAGTAGACTTTGGATTGATCTACTTCTTTACAGCATCCTGGAATTAGGATTCGCTGTCAAAACTGTAAGTTGCCTTGAAATTTTTTTTCCTTCACGGCCTTCAATTGCCCCGCGCTCGCCCTTTTATGATGAGACAACTAGCTGGCACCAGTCAGAGGAACTTGGATATTCGTATCCATTTTCATTGCTGATCAGCTTACCGGTCTGGGAACGCTACCCGGATCCTGAAAATTCCAACGTGCTTTTATTCATGCATTTGCTTCTCAATCGTCGAAAGACTCGATGCTAATCCGCATGTTCCTTAGCAGAACCTGTACAGCATAAATCAAACCATACCTACCCTCAATATCGGGTCGTTCATATCACCAACAGGATACTCTTAGAAATATAAAATAACCCAGAAGTTACCGACATCATGGTTCTCCACAATCCCAACAACTGGCACTGGGTCAACAAGGATGTCTCCGCCTGGGCCAAGGAGTACCTCACGGAGAATCTCCGTACACTTTCTACCGAACAGGACGGTGTCACCGCCAAAGTTTCCAACTTACTGACCATGGATGGCGACGTAGATGTCAGCCAAAGAAAGGGCAAGGTCATTACCTTGTTCGATGTGAAGCTGCAGCTGGAGTATGAAGGTATGTTTGGAGCGTGATTTGAAAAATTCTTCTCAAGTCGTAGCTAAGTTCGGTCGTAGGTAAGACAAAGGAGGAGGAGTCTGTTAGTGGCACCATCACTATCCCCGAGGTGGCCCATGATACAGAGGAAGATGAGTATGTCGTATGTTCCCTATCCCGCTCGAAGAATCCTGCTTCTGGGCATTGGACTAAGTAGATGCCCTGCGTAATAGTTTGAAATCGAGAACTACTCGGATACCTCCTCCAAACAGTCCGTGAAGGATCTCGTACGCTTGAAACTCGTCCCACAAATTCGCAAGGAATTGGCCAAGTTTGGTCCAGCTCTGATCTCCGAACATGGCAAAGACATTCAGCATGCCCCTGGTGTGAACCCGTCCAGCGGCTTCGCAAAGCCGGCATATCACCCCCATGGCGCTGCTAAGGAAACTGCTGCTCCGATGACGACCACTACCACTACGGTTAACAAGGTCGCTGTCAACACTACTACCGTGACCGCTTCAGATGAGTTCCGTACCACGGCGGAAGAACTCTTCCAGACTTTCACAGATCCCCAGCGAATTGCAGCTTTCACCCGGGGGCCCCCTCGCCAGTTCGACGGCGCCCAAGTTGGCGGAAAGTTCTCCATCTTTGATGGCAATGTCACTGGAGAATTCGTGAAGCTCGAGTCGCCTAAGTTGCTGGTCCAGAAATGGCGTCTCGCCCAGTGGCCCGCGGATCATTTCAGTACTCTCGAGATTGGCTTTGATCAGAACGACCTTGACGGTGTCACCCAAATGCGTGTGACATGGACCGGTGTTCCCGTTGGACAGGAAGATGTCACAAAACAAAACTGGGAACTCTACTATGTGCGAAGCATCAAGCAGACCTTCGGGTACGTTCTAGCTCCCCGTCTTGCAGCCCAATCAATTTCTTCCTCACCATATCCTTCCAGATCTCGTTCGTTTGCAATGAAACAGTTACTGATTACACTTTTTGTTCTTTTCCTCGGTATAGGTTTGGCACTATTCTCTAATCAACTACGAGCGATTTTGGACAAGTTCGTGAACTAGAAATAGATATATCCTGTGACATGGAGTGTGAAACTCCTTTCCAAAGCCAGTGTCGAGCCGCCGATATTATCTGAATTTTTCTCGGAATCTTATTGCGACTCGATTTATCTACCCCCGCAACGGTCTAGCCCGTCTTTTTTTGTCCCTGCTCATAAGGGGCACGTCTTCCACGATTATATGATAGAAACACCTACGATTAGGACTGTAAAGCCGAACCTGGGTAACGAAATGAAGATGAATATATTTGAACTCAATTTTTTACCATCATCACTGTGTTTATGATTATATTTATCGATCATCTTTCTCCGTATACTTCACCCTTCTAGGATTCGAGGAGCCATCATTGCGGGCTCGATAGGTTTATCTACCGTTCTCTCGACTGTTATGTTACAATTAAGTATTTTGTTGAGACTGTCACTGTGTCTGTAGCTTCGTTTATCATTCTGTAAATTTTGGTATTCTATTGAGTTAAATCTTCATTTTTGGAGGCATCATTATGTTCAAGAGATCAATTTGTTTACAGAGTCTTCTCAATCATCTCAATGCCGTAGTCGTTCTTGAGAGTGGTGAGGAGAGGCTCGCAAATGTCCCAGGTCATGGGAGCAAGGACACCCTAGAGGGAAAGCAAATTAGCTTAACGAACGCGACACAACTAGCGGGAACAGCGAGAGTTAGTGAGACATACCTTCTGGCTGATAGTGCCATCGAGCACTAGCTTGACAGCAATACCGCAAGGAACACCAACGGTCTTGGCCATGGCAGAGTAGCCGCCGGGAACACCGTACTCGCAGAGGGTGCTGGTGCGAACTTCCTTGGAGCCATCCTTGTGCTCGATACCGAACTTGTGCTGGAGCATAACGAGGTCACGCTCCTCGGGAGCGTACTGCATCTTCTGCTCGAGGGTAGCGCAGAGGGTATCGAGCGGGTTGCCACGGGGTGTAACCTTCTCATCGGAGAAGAGGCCGATCCAGCGGAGACCGGAGATGATGCGGTCACGCTCGTCGTTGTTGGGGAAGGTAGTCTTGGACTGAATGGCCCACTCGAGGTCCTTCTCGCTGGAGGAGGTGGCACCGAGGATCTTCTGGGTGGCATCCTTCCAGGAGATGGGGGAGTTGAGGTAGTCGCGGGCTTCATCGCTCAGGAAGCCGATGTCGACGAGGACCTTGATGAACTCGGGGAAGCCCTGATAGCGGAGGGTACCGCGGACGACGGTCTGGGCTTCGGGGATGCCGTAGCGCTCACGGAAGGGGGTGGAGTCACGGTTGGGGTAGGCGACGAAGGCGAAGCCGGGGTAGATATAGTAGGGCTTTGCGGTGGCCATGAGCTCGGGGCCAGCGACGCTGAATTCCTTGCCATCCTTGTAGAACTTGGCGGCATTGCGGAGGGCAAGGAGGACACCACGGCTGGACCAGGAGAACTTGTAGCCCAATGGGTTGTCGGAGCACTCGGGGGCGGGGAGACCACCGCAGTATGAAAGGAAGTCGGTGATCTTACCACCTTCAGCGTGGACCTAATTATATATACGTTAGTGACTAAGGAGGAACGATAAAAGCAATAAAATATGCCCATACCTCGTGGATGGTCTTGACAGCGTACAAGTGGTCGATACCCTAAGATAAGAGGTCAGCAACAATCGGAAGCTGAGAGTCTAAATTATAAACCCACCGGGTCAAGACCAATTTCGTTCATGACAGTGATACCGGCCTCCTTGCATTGCGCATCCAGCTCCTCCATGGCGGGGGAAACGTAAGAGGTGGTAACGACATGCTTCTTGCAGCGGATAGCAGACTTGATCACCTGGGCGTGGAAGGTGTAGGGGATCAAGGAGATAACCAGGGAAACCTGGTTAACAGCCTCGTCGAGGGCCTTGTCGTCATTGACGTCCAGAGAAATCGCCTTGGTGTGCTTGAATCCTTCGCTGAGCTTCTTGGCGCTCTCGAGAGTTCGGCAGGCTGTATTTCAAAAGCAGGGACATCGTCGTTAGATTCTTGTACCAGTTTGACCCGTGCTGTATGTTGAGGAGCAATCTCTATACAGGATAGAGCACACGGCGGGATTTATCTCGATAATGCAACGGGCAATTGCGGATTGAGTACCTACCGACGGTGACCTCAACGCCAGCCTTGTCAAGAACTTCGACGGTAGGCTTGGTGACTATATTCCGAAAACAAAACTCTCGTTAGTCATTTATAGTCATAGGTATAGGCAGTGCGGGGTTGTTGTATATAGGGTGACAAAAACGATAATGGTGGGATGTAGGACATACCAAAACCTGAGCCGAGCAAGAGGACCTTGGAACCAGCAATTTGATTAACCATGATGGCGATTGGAAGGATATATGAAGCAATTTTGCAGAAAGGAAAGCGATTTAGTCATTCAAGAGGTACTTTTACTGACTGTTCCCCGCCGCTCTGTGCGAGACGGTCACGTGAGCTTATCGCCGAAGCGGTATCGGACCTCCTCCTACTCCGCATATGGAGTTGCATGGAAGCTCGCACTTGCCCACATGGAGGATTGGAGTTGTTAAGCTCGGTGATTGAGTCAGTGAATGGTCAGACGGCGGTCTCTGTTTATATGTGCAGGTAGATTATAATATACACAGGCCACAATTATCCTTATCAATAGTGCCGAATCAAGCTATCAAACTGCTCTCCAATGTCTCAGAATTCAGTGCAAACCAGGCCATATAACGCCGAGTACTCTAATGCTTTAGCAAAGTAGGTATAATGTATAATTGGAGTGATGAATCACAAGCTCTTCGCCTTAATTTCGGGGCTGACCACGAGCTCGTCTTTGCTCTCCTCCCCAGACTCTTGGAGCTCGCCATCAAAGTTGCCTTCAGCGTCTGGGTTCTTCTTCGCCTTGGACACCTTTCGCTGCCATCCCAGCATTACCGGCAAAAAGTGCCATAGATCGAACTCGGGCCATAGAACATCCAGGAATACAATCTCCGTGTTCTGGTGGCATTGCCAAAGCATGAAATCACTGAGACGCTCCACCCCCGATGTGCGGATCATGAGGTCTAGAGGAGGACAGTCGCGCGTAAGCAAGTGGTCCGTCAGAGTTTGGCGTGTGATTGTTTCCGGCGACTTAAACACCGGACGCTCTGTCTCAGTTGTGGTCTCCGGGGATCGATTCTGCGCGGCCTTTTCAGCCATATGGAGTGTGGTCGTGGATGAAAGAGCGGTATCAGACTGGTAGACGTCATTATGTGGATTGGTTCTCTGGGCATCATCGTCCGCGAGTGTGGATGATTCTGATACAGAGTCAATCTCGGTGCTGGAATCATCCAACCTTCCGTTCGTCCGCGCGCGAATGTTTTGCGTGATATGGTCTTCCGAGAATGGTGTCCGTTGAAGCGAAAGGGAGGAGCGAGTTGACCGTAGCGGCTTGCTGTATTCTGACACTGTATCTCGGATAGCTCCAGTAATCTCGTCACGCGATGTGTAAGGGAAACATATATTCAAAACACGGTCACCGTTGTTTTTCGTCATCTCAACTGTACGGTTTACTGCAGCAAGCACGTCGGGTCGTAACAAGTCCAACCGACCAAGCACCCGGACCTTCGCCCCATAGCGGTCCAGAATTTCCCCATGCTGAGCCATTTGCGATAGTTTCACTCTAGCCATCTCCATCAAAGCATCCACTTCAAATTTCGAGCGTTTGAAGTTCTCAATACTGAAAGCGTAAATGGTTACGACTTGTACTCCACTCCGGTAGCATACTTCGAGGATCTAGTAGCACAAAATTGAGACATTAGTATCTGCGAATATCACAAGCTCCCTGGCGTGCAAATATAGAAAAAAGCCAGTGTGCCAATGAGAGAATATCTCTTGCTAAAATAATGCCAGGGGGACGCACCCGAGCCAACGCCTCGAAACCTAGATTGTGTCCCTCCACTGTCTCGATCCCGTGTGTCCGAGCAAACCTCCGGTTTCCATCCATGATGAACGCAATATGTTGTGGAACTGGCCCTTGTCTGATTGCTCCAACCAGCAGCTCCCGGAGCCTGGAGATCGCGAATTCGATGGGCGGCGAAGCAAGGAACCAATTCCGAAGCCGCGACAGGTGCATTGAGGTCGCCATGACGAAGATCGCTTACTTGTACAGCAGTTATTTAAAGATTGATGTTATATAGTCCGGAAAGCCGTGACCTAAACGTCAAGAAGTGGTGTGAAGTCCAAAGTGACTGTCGTGTGCGAACCGAAAAAAAAAGAGACGAACGATGCAAGAAGAGGGAAATCCACGCCGCTTGAGACACAATCTATGACGGAGGGTATAATGCAGCTAATAACAGGTTGCAGAGAAAGTTAGCGAAAGAGAACTCGAGCTGGACAGGGCGCAGTCGTCAGTGGCCCAGCAGGCTACACTGTTTTACTTCCCTGGCGTTGATTTGACGGGGAAAGGAGAAAGCGTGGCAGAAAGCGGTGATGACATACCTGAGATAGTACCTATAAGCGGACAAATACCTGACCCTCTGGAGCAACAACTGAGGCGTTTGACTGATTTATGATATCGTTGTATATCGTTGTATTAAGGACATCCTCCTATGGATAAATTATTACATAGATAGTCCCAAACGGCGAACGCCAGTGGATCGAAGGTTGGCCCACGTGTAAGGCTTGCCTCTCACTGCGGTCCGAGGCCCTTTAACTTCCACTCAAGGATCAGGATGGGGCCGCTATGCGCACACCGTACCTAGTAAATACAGAGGCTGTTAGTGAGGAACAATGTGCATATAGTATGCTGCTATACACACACCATCTCATGTTACCTGCCTTCAAGCGCACCTTAATGAGCACCTCAAAAAGCAGCGTGTCAAGCACCCTAGTACCTTACTAAGCTTCTGGTTGAGCGCCTACCAGAGGGTCAAAAGGCGTGTGTACAGCGGACCCCATCATGATGCATGATCGAGTAGGCCGTCTAAGACATGCCCGGAGCAGCAGTGCACCAAAGTTTTACTACTGAATTAGTTTCATTTGATACTAAGTACATGTTGCGGCGAAATACAAAAAAGAAAGAACAGAAACGCCAAACTCCACCGCTGTCATCTACCTTGGCCATTGGGATGGCCGATTCATGATAGGAAGATTCTGTTATATATCCTTTCGGTTCTCTTCACTGTGCGGGGTTCCAGGGCCCGTGCTAGCCATATCCCAGCTGCTATTGTCCTCGCTACGCCGACGCCGCTGTTCTCCTCGTTCGCGCATTGCGTCACGGATCTTAAAGCTTACTTCTTCATAGCCACCCTTGGATGTCAGCTGGCTGAGCGGCTTCATCTGCTGACCCGATGTACCCGATAGCCCGCCGAACGAACTGCTGCGGCTATGACTGCGGCTGCGGTTGCGGCTTGAAGGTCGTGTTGAGAAGAACCCGAAGTTTGCAAGGTTGTGGAACGACTCATTTCGAGGCAGTGGCTCCTGAGAAGCAGAACCTTCATCGAAGTCCACAGTGCTCGCTCTTCTGATCTCAACAGTCGGTGGCTGTTCAGTTTCTATATTTGCAGCTTGTCGGTGGAGTTCGCGGAATGGATCGGTGACAACTCTTGCGGCATCGAAGTCCGGGAACAACTCGGGACCGAGAGTGTTTATAGTGTCCGTAACCTGTTTTGCGAGCGCGGCGCGTCGCGAGCGGAGTTTCACCAAGGTGTTGGCGGATGATGGGTTGAATGACAAAATCAGCGGCCGCAGAGATTTGACGATATCCATGCCAATCTCACCAATGCGCAGAGCTGCGAATGTGATAGTTGGGAAAAGGACCATGCCGATTGGTACGAATGTCCATAATGGTACACTGTCAGGTACAACTCCGTTGATACGGTTGCGGTAGGCCCAATAAGTGAAGGCTATGGTGTAAGACGCGTACAAGGCAGGGGCAAATGCAAGAGCAACGAGAAGTTTCCAAGTCGCCATAACATCGCGGCCTTGAAGTTTGACACTTGAAGCAGCAAGCGCTTCTTTGGATTTCTTCTTCGAAATAATCTTCGTCGCGATGAAGACAGGAGCGAACAAAAGAAGCCCAGGTAAAGTTCCGATAGCAAGAAGGGCTAATTTGACCAAGCGATAGATCAGCGTCGCAATCACTTGGATAAACGAGAATTTCGCATAGTCGACCTGGTGGTCCCGAATCCCCAAGAGTCGCAATTCCTTGTTATACTCTGCGATGGACTTTTTTAAACCAACGATTCGCGGGTCATCTTTAAAATGCGAGTATCCCTTGACAAGACGCCGATTCAGCTCAACAACCATGGGAAGAGGGAGCTTCTTTCCCTTGATATTGTACAGGCGCCGGGCAGCTTGGATAACCTTGATTACCTGTCAGTTTCAATCTTCCAGAATCGTCGATGAGAATGTGAGCTGACCATCAGTGTCTCATAATCAGGACTTGTTACGGTTACTGACACAAGACTTTGGTATATCAAGTCTAGCAACTGACCGACAGCTTCTCTACGTTCACCGTCCTTGAATTTCTGAACCAACTCCCTGGGAACTTCTAGGGGATTGCCGAATTCAATAACCGCCCTTGAACGGAATTTGTGAGCATGGAAATAGTTCATTCCACAGGGCACAATAGTCAGCCCGCAATCTGGATTTTCGGCCAATGTGCCAAGCGCCATAAGAGCCACACCAGCTATAACAAGGTTAGTCGCATTTACACGCGATCATAAGGAAAGAAACATTACGTTTTAAGGGAAGCAAATCCGGGCGATCGTGGCTTCCTCCTTCAGGGAAAATACCGATGCAGCCGCCTGAGCCAAGTCTTGCAAATACCGCTTCATAGACCGCAGTTTGGTCTACATGGGGTGCAACCTTGAACTTGGAGCCCTTGAAGTTTTCTCGATCCTGGTTTGACGCATCTCCGATGAATTTACCGTTGTCGGTAATATCCTTTCGACCCGTTAATTGGAATAGTGCATCCTTGTGTTTGAATTCTTTCTTCAAAAGCAGCTCCTCCGGACCACGAATCTCGGAAATGTTTTGACTATGTGATGTTCCATTTATCGTCGGCAGCGCAATTGTGCCATCCTTCTCGAAGCCAGGTCCTTCAAAGTTGGTTCCCACACCGCGCAACAATGTAGGCTGATTGACGGGGTCCGGAAGATATACCGTACCCTGGCCAGGTTTCAACATATCCATCGCTCTAGACACAGGCACGGTTCCGATGTTTCTCGCCAACAATCCAATGAACTTGCGTCGAAACGATTTCTCCGCAATCAGGAATGAGATCCGACGATGCGCCTCGGTGCGCAGAACACGCATAAGAACCAACGAATCCACGAACTATAGTTATCAGGACAATCCGTCAGTATACTGCTAAGCGGGTAAGGAAAAAACCGGTATGAGAACGTCACTGTACCTGATTGGCATGGGGAGCTGCCACAATGATCATTGGGCCCCTCCGAGGAATCTTCCACGAACCGCGAGGGTGAACCTCCCGGAAGAAAAGGTCTATGAGGACTGAGAAAGTCCATAAGATCAGATCGTATAACCACCCGATCAAGGGTGGGATATACGGCTTCTCCGCCATGACGTCAAGGGATATATAGCGAAAAGTTGCTCGACGAAGAGCTGTGTTCAGGAGAGGGAACAAATAGGGGGTACAATGAAGCTGCGCACAGAGCTGCAGGGGTAATCTGTCAGTCTTGGGTAGGCTAGGATTAATTCCCGGTTCCGCAAGTGGCAGGTCGAAACAAAGATAGATGAGAACGCATGTCCTGCTACCGTAAACAGCCCGGTTGAAGCTGCAAAGCACAAGCTATGAGAAACTTGGGTGATTATTGCCGCCGAATAGCTTTGTCTCGTGTGTACAAGAGACGAAGCAGGTTGGACTCAACAGAACCAGGGATGGTAGTAGCGCATGTGACGTGACAGCGCAAGTTGGTTGAGGAGAGTCTGGATTGCGACGGAGGTAATTTTTCTGTGGTGGGGTTTGGTACCGTACCGTTCGGTTCAGACCGGCGGGATAAGTACCAGCCAAGCTCACCACAACCAACGGCGACTCGAACTCGACAACAGTGAATGTTGAGCACCAGGAATAGCGAGGGTTTGATAGCGATCACTAATTTATGACACCTTCAACGACTGATTATTCCCTCTTTTCCTCATTTCGACGTCACAGTGCTTTCTCATGCCTGAGAACCCTATCAATGCGACGAAGACGTAGGAAATAGAGTTTCTAACGCCCGTGGGGGTCAAAGCTGGCTGTCATAAACTCATCATGGAACCCTGGGGAATTTTCAGGAAGTTGTTCCTGAAAACGACACTGTGAATTTGACTTGTTGGTTGAAGTCGCGCGCCAAAAGCCAATCTGACATCTTCACCATCTTCTCTATGTGTGGCTATACTTATCACAATCTTGCCTGCAAGTTGCTTGAAGGGCAAGGAGCGTTCATTGGCCCGTTTTTGGTCCTCGCTGTGTTTGTCGAGGAAAGAATAATGTTCGTCTAACATCCTCCCACCTTCAGGGGAAGGTTCTAACAAAGTCTACGGTTATACACTTCCTGATGTCCTGACCCATGGGGATACTAGCCTGCAAGGATTATGTACATCGGAAGGTAACCTTGAGGCGTCCGCCTGGACAATGTTCTTGGAACTGACTTCAGCCAAAGTGGTATCATTCTCCTTGACGAAGACGCTCAATTTAATTGGACCACCTTGAAGGGCGAACCTTGCACACTATCTATATAGTTTCTTCCGTCGGTGGTATGGAAATGTAATATCGCTACCTCAGCGAAGAACAAGGCCAAGGTACCCTATAGATGGCCTTAGGCAATTATACAGAAATAAATGGGCCTTGCCGTCATTACGTAGGCAGCAGGTTAAAGCGGCACCTCGACCACCGCGGAGATATACCTGGAATGCTACTTGTCAGCTTCAGCTGTGTTAGAGTGCTATTACTCTGTAGTTTTCTGAGGAATAGCATCAAAGTGGAACAAGAACAGAAACGGATGTGAGAGTATCCGATACCTCGCATCATCAGAACCAAGCAGCCGACCGGCCGGCAAGTTCCAGACCGTTACATACCGCCCATTCATTATCGCAATCAACAGACCCCGCTTAGCGCCGCTCATACAGATTACGGCGTACTTCTGCTATTCGGAGCCCTCTCTGTCCTGTTTCTGATCAGTACAACGGTATCAGCTTGATATTCTTCGCGGAAAGATGTCGATCAAGTATGTGGACAAGCCCCACTTCCTACCAAGCCTTATTTGATCTGGAACGCATCTGGCCTTGCCCCCAGCACGATCAGACTCCATATGATTGTACCCCGAGGACATTGGTCCTCTGATCACCCCTGATACGGTCAATTCCTAGTATACTAGTACTAATCATTTTCTAACCGGCTTGGTAGTTGGGTCATGCTCGACGAGAGCAAAGGCTTCGTTTATCTTCCAAACGAACGCTTGTTATACACATCTCCTTCTCGCACAAGCTTTGCCTTACAACCACTCCCATCATATACTGGGAGCGAGGAGTTATCACTACAAAGCAGTGCAGGGAAAGTTTATCTCACCAACCAGCGGGTAATCTGCAACCTTCTCCTTCCCCATCATCTGCCCTGTTGGGCGACGAGTACTGTACTAACACCAAGGACGCAGGTTGTGTACGTCCCTGCTCAAAGAGCAGCTGGATTAGAGTCATTCTCTGCCCCTCTCCTAAACCTGCATGATTCTCATGTTTCGGTTCCCTTTTTTGGGCCCAACGCATGGAATGCAGTTGTCCAACCAGTGCCTGGCGGCGGAATCCCTTCTACGCTGCCTGCAGTATATGTGAAGATCACATTTAAAGAGGGTGGAGTGTCCGATTTTCACACCAAGTTCGAAAGAATGAAAGAACGGCTCCAGCAAGCTGTTGAAGTCTCCGGAGAGAGTAGTGGTCGTGGAGCTGGAGGCGTCAACATGGCCAATGTTCATTTGGAAGACTTGCCGGCCTATTCTGGCCCACAGAGTGGCTTGACACCAGACATTGCTGGTAATAACCCAGAGAATTCTCGTCGGAGTCCTTCGATAAGCAGTGCTCAACCCCAGGAGCCGCCTCCAGACTACGAAGAGGTACAACAGCAAAGTGTTGCTAATGAACTCGAAGAAAGATTACGCCGGGCAAGCTGAGGCCGAAGAAGCACAGAGACGGTACTCGTATTCTTAGAGAGTGTACCATTTTGATGTTAATTCTCCTCCAAGTTCTTAGAGCAAACGTAGCGTTCTATTCTCTTCATTGGAGCCCATTATTTGTATTTGTTAGCGACAAAATGACGATCTGTCAGTTCATGTTATTTCAGAAGTAAGAATAGAAGTGACTTGACATATATGTACCATCAATTCTATAAAGAAAGAGAACTTACGATGTCAGCATACATACGGCAAGCGCTGACCAATCACGTGTGCGATAATTGGCCATTCACCCGGCGGCCGGGGTGTTCCGATTTTCCCTGTACGGAGGGCGGACGCCAAAGCTTCGTGAAAACCACCAAACCTCATCAACCTCGCTCGTTAACCGTCCAACGCGATCCCCACCCGTCACCACCGGACCCCATACCTCCCAGTCTCGTCAATTGACACCCCCAGACGGTTCAGGATGGGTATCACCGACTATTTCTCCGACGTTATTTCCTCATGGCTGCCCGAGGCCCTCGCTGAGGCTCCCGCTCAAGACGCTGAGGAGTCCAGCGCCCCCGAGGCCGAGCCCGAGGTGAAGGCCGACGAGTCTGAGGAGAGCACTGAGAAGAGCGAGGACTCCGCCGAGAACTCTGCTGAGGACACCCCTGAGGAGAGCTCCGAGGAGGCTGGCGAAGAAGCCGAGGAGGAAGAAGAAGAGGAGGAGGAGGAAGAGGAAGAGGAGGAGCCCGAGGACGTCAAGCCCAAGATTGAGGAGGGTGAGTATCCGCTTGTTTTCTGATAGATTCGTCTCGTGAGCTAGTCTGCGTCGCCCGCTTCGCTTTTATCTCTCGGTTAGCCGATTGAGTCAACAATGATAGACGCCCGCATCGCCTCAGGAGCCATTAACGCATCAGAACCTGCTCTATTCCCAGACCAGTATCGGACTTGAGTTTGCTGACAATACCTTTCTAATAGAGTGCACCAACTCCGCGCAGTGCGCCCCTTACAAGCACCACTACGACGAGTGCGTTGAGCGCGTCACCAAGCAGCAGGAGGACGAGGACTACAAGGGTCCCAAGGAGGACTGTGTTGAGGAGTGTAAGTGCCATTGCGCCTAGACCACCGTTGTCATCAAACATGAATCAGTTGCCAACATATGCGTTCTGATAGTTTTCCACCTCGCCCACTGCGCCACCCAGTGCGCCGCCCCCAAGCTCTGGAAGGCCCTCAAATAAAGGAGATGCCCTACAACGATCTCCGAACTCGGTTCCTTTCACCGGATATAACGAGACGCAGCCAACGACGCCATCCGGAACGCCTACAGTTATAAAAGCAAGCAGTAAATATACCTACTTATTACTGCTTTTGGGACTGGGATACTGTATCAAATTTTGCCGACTTTGCGCTTCATAGTTGAAGGATGTTAGGAAGTGCATCCTTCGATGCGTATGTACAGATAGCTGGTCTCCGCCTGTTTTCCTATATCTTCTTGTGTTTTAGATGAATGCTACTTCTCTCTAGACTTGTTTTTCTCCGCGCGTGTTCTCTTTGACAAGAATTTCTACTTACCGTTCATCAAACAACCCAATTCATCTACATTTACTTGTCTTAGGCTTCGACCGACAGACATACACAACCGCATTCATCGTCCACCCGCACACCTGTAGGTCTTCATGTAGGAAAAGTAAAGGGGTTTACGCCAGATGGGAGCTAGATTTGGCGAATGTCTGCGATTAATTTTCAGAGAAACATCTCCGAGACAGCGACTGTTCTAGGGGCATACGACTACATATCAATATGCAAAATGACACTGACATTCATAAAGCTTTTGTATACGATTAAGAAGAAGGTGGCTTCGTGACGAACAGTTAGTCTCAAGAGGAGATGGAAGAAGACAAGGTGAAGGGGAACCTACCTACCTGCCTGGGTTAACTACCAGCTGGGCCGCTCTTTTCACCCTACATCGCTAGTAGCACCCACGCGGATGAGGAAGGTGCGATGGATACAACTCCTACTTTGGAAGGTACGCCTGTTGTCAGTGCTACCCGCACCTTCCTAAAGCTTACAAAACCATAGCATGTTGGCCGCTCCTTCTCTTCTTATTCGGTAGCTGATCCTAGCTGGGAGCAAGGTGCGACCCAGGTGCCTTTCATCAAGTTAGGCGCTCCTGCCTACTTCGGTTACTTATTAGATAACGAGCATTACCTACTATTGAAAGATGGCGCGTTACGCATTCTGAATGAGTAAAGAAATTGGATGAGGAATAGGTATCATGGTATTGAGATTTATTATTCAAATAATCAAGACTAAGCCAAAGTAAGTAAGCGGGTAGTGGTGGTGACTTCAGCTGAATCTCCAGGCTGACGGCAAACGACCTCCAGGATAGATCCAACGGTTTCGCGCCCCCTCAAGGAAGCTTGAAACGGATACCAAACCGAAGCCTGCGCGACTCTGAGCCCGTACTTGCAATGACCTCAATGCGTTCCTCCCGCATTTCATCCAGGCTCACACCTCTGTCAAGATCCAGACGCCTCCTCCTGACATCGCGCCCGAATAACCCGATACAGAGCGGGAATGGCGCAGCTACGCAAGCAACGACCGCAGAAAAGATGAGTGCATTGCGCATATTCTCCGGCGGACTAGCGTGCGAGTTAGCCTTGAGTGCATCCTGGACGAGGATGAACACGGCCCCGAGAAATTGTCCCGCGGTCCAGCAAGTGGTGCTTCCGATCTCCGGTGAGAAGGGGTAGGTGATTTCAACGAGGTACTCGAGGACAACGGGGAGGATGCCGATGGATGACGCGCCTAGGATGGCCATGATGACATAGGTTGGGGCGATGCCAACTGGACTTGGGGGCGCGAAGATCAGGGAGATATAGGAGATTGCGATGATAGGGATGAGAATGCGGATTGTGCCAAGGTAGTGCTTGTACTTGTCTGTGAGTGGGGAAACTATGGCGGAGGAGATAAGCCCGACGATGATGAGGATCCCGCCTGCAACGCCGGCCTCGGTTTCCGAGAAGCCGTGTGGAGAGAGGATTTGATTGAGAAGGGAGGACACGCTGTTGAAGAAGCCGACGTAGACGCCAAAGGGGATGATGACGAGCCAGAACTCGAGGGTTCTGAGCATCTGGGAGACGGCTGGGCCGAGAGGAGTCTTGATAGTTGCGGATGATGCGCTGGCTGGCGTTGGGGGTTTGGCGGGGATGAAGAACGAGGGAACGGATGCAACGGTTGCCTGTGGTTTTGTTTTATGAGCCTCCTGTTCTGGCTTTGAGTTTCTCGCATGCTTACCATGATTGCTAGGTACAGAACCATGTCTGGCACTTCGTGTGGTTCTTCCGCCCATAGCGAGTTGATTAACTGGCCTAAGGCGGCGCCTAATGGGTTCGCCAGAGTCGCCACGGCCGTCGCACTGGTTCGTCCGCGATCTGTGAACCAAATGTCGCTGTATCTTGTTGGGGCGCTGAGGCAGAACGGCTGCGCCAGGCCGATGAGGATCTGGCCGAACATGGTGACGCCAAATATCCCTCCATTTGCTTTGGCACCGGCATACCGAATCCAATTACCCACGAGGAGAAGAGTCGAGGTGGCGATGATGGCTGGTTTGGGACCTCCCTTATTCAAGGTAAAGATGACGACTCTGGCCAGGACTTGATTAGTTCTGCGGCGCTGCTAACCATTTAGGGCACGGCAAACAACTTACGGGCTTGCAGCACAAAAAGCGAACAAATAGCCCGTGCTCAGCCAATTGATCGCGCTTTCAGAGACCTCATAATATTCTGCGGCGGTCGTGGAGACGGCGGAAAATGTCAACCACTGTAAATCCGGACATGGAGGGTCAGTGTGCTATACGGCCCATCAGAGATGAGTGCCGACAACGTACATCCCAGCTAACCACAATATTCAACAGCACTAGCTGCGCTAGGCCCCAGAACCGCCGTTTGTAGACCTTATATCCAGGGCCCGATGGGGGTAGTTCGGTTGCCGAAGTGCCATGGTGCAAATCAGACGGGACCTCTGGGCGCTTTGATCCCATGGTGAAAGCGTTCAACTTGGGGGAGGGACATGGAGAGGGGACAGAGGTCAATTTAAGACACCAGGGCGAGACGGGGGAAGAACATCTTCCCCACGACCCAGTCAGGCGATAAGACACAGACTCGGGTGAGGGCCTGGCTTCAACTAGTTGGGTCCGTCAACGAGGCAGACCAAGTTCGGGAGGGGAAGATTAATTTCAAGGTCCGAGGTCTTTTCAATAATAAATGGCGCCGTTACATATTGATCAGATGCTCGCTCTCCGCATTTCACGAGCCTACCCTCGATATTAATTGCCTAACTTTAAGGCTCTGAGCTGTGGAGACGGGGGAAGCCATTTCCGCTCTTCAGATTGAGTTCTCACTCCTCCGCTCCGTCTCACTTGACGCAAGCGCAAGGTCACTGAAATGTCCCGCCATTTTTCAGGGGTACGGTGCTTGTTCAGCAATCAGAGTTCTCCAGCGCTGCATTGGCACCTTTTCTTTTTCTTGAAATTCTTTTTACAAAGGAATGATTCCTCGCATTGATAGTGCCGAACTAGCTTATCGGCTTGCTCATCGGGTCTGAAACAAGTCTCAATGCCTGAGCGACCCCAGTTGTAGATAGTGTGAACCTGTCAAAAATTCCCCTCCTCGGCTTAAGACTGTAAATAAACAATAAGAACGATATCCTTCAGTACTTTCATTATGACTGATCTTAGACCCTGGCTCTCGTTGGCTCCGCTCAGCAGCGAGCGCCTTTTGGACACTGCAGATCCTCCTCTCGTGACTGGCGCCAATCTGATCTCCCAATCTCACCTCTCGCTTCCTCCAATTCTTCTGCCTTTTGCCTCAGCTCGACTTTCCTTCTCACTTTTTTCATAAAACTCGACTCCCTTTCTCGCCTCGATATCTTGATTCTTCACTCGTTCTTTGCCTACTTACCGCCGTGGTTGAAACTGTCACAGGCCCCCGTTCCCCTGGCGGTAAACCCCGGAGGCTACCAAAGAATGTATACTGCCTGATAAATCAGGTACCGCGCGTCGCTCCTTTTCACATTGAACGTTCCGTCGTCCTTCGCTCCGTACGATGAATGCCCTCGATCTACGGTCCAGCCAGTCCTCCTATGGCGACCCAAGGCACTTCTCCGCCGCTTCGTATGGCGGCGGCCCCCAGCCGCCGCCGACCAAAGTTCTCCTCGACGGTTATCGCGATGCTCTTGGTCCGCATAATGCGGAGAAGCCGATGTACAACCCGGTGTGTAGCCCCGCTTGAGGGATCTGCCATAATCTAGCTAACTCTCAAATTGCCTCTTTTCCTAGATTTCACACCCTCGCAACTCCATACCCCCTAGCACGAACGATCCGGTTGCCATGTACCTTCTCACTGAAACCGCCATGGGCGATAGCATGAATAATGAGATTCTGACCCTAGAGGAGGTCGAGGGGTTGAAGAAGGAGCTCCGAATCTTGACTAGCCGTACAAATGCTACCAAGCGGAAATTGGCCCTGGAGCTAAAGCTCCGCGATGCCGCTATGTCGCTGAGCCGGTTACACAATCACAAAAGCCCGCGCAATAGCAATGGATATGACACTCAAGATGCGATGGATCGCAATACGGCCGACGAGGGACTTGCGCTAAGCAATCGGAAATGTGAGCAACTAGCTATGGAGGTTTGGCACCTCGAGCGCAAAGTACAGGAGACGCAGAAGAGATTGCTGGAGCATACAGCTGGAGTTCTCCAATTGACACATAAGGGGCTGAAGAAGAACTTGAAGAACGGCATCCCACACACGCCCGAAAGCCTCTCTAGCAACAATACCATGGACGACTTTGATGACAGAAGCTTGTACAAGACGTCAGATCAGGATGGTTCCAGCAGCTATGGAACGCGAGAACCATCAGCACCATCAACAGCGGCGGCACCTGACAGTCTCACACAAAGCACAATTGAGGAAACGGAGAAAAAATTGGAATACCTGAGTGGCCGGGTACGAGAAATGTTACTCGAATCAGATCCGAATTCGCAGACGGGCCACATCCCACAAAATTCGAGCAATGGTAATTTAGCCAATCTTTCAGCGATTGTGGACGCTCATCTGAACTATATTGTGGAAGGACTCGGTCGGTTAGGCTCTCAGCCCAAAGCTGTTGGACCACAGAACCAGAGTCTTGATCGTGTGAGCGAACAGCAATTGGTGGAAATGGAGGCGCAACTGCTCAGTATCATGGAGAATCCCGGACTACCTCGCTCTCAGACACTACCGCCTACGCCCGATCCCACCAACAGCGACATTGCCGAACATTTGACATTTCTTAGCGTGGGTATCCATGGGCTGGAGGACCGTGTTGAAAAATTGCTGGACCAAAAGAGCATCCTCACGACACAGATTCAGCAGCAGCGCGAGCTCAATTCCAAGTCAGATGCTGAAAGGGATGCCAAGATTGCCGATTTGATCGAGCAGCTAGCTCACCTTCGTAAGGAACTTGAACACTCAGAGCGCCAAGGGCAACAGTCAAGAGGAGATCTGGATCGGACAATGGAAGAACTGGAACATGTGCAACGGGAGTTGTCCGAGGCCCAGGAGGTACAAAATGCTAAGGATCTAGGCAACTCTGATAAGGAAGCTCATGCGCAGACGGAGGCCGAAGTCGCACGCCTCCAGGCTATTATCAAGGATATTCAGCACGAGAAGGACGAACACCAAGAGGCACGAGTCCGTGTTGAGGGCGAAACCGCGCGCTTACAGGCTATTATTCAGGAAATTCAGAACGAGAAGGACGAACACCAAGAGGCGAGAGCCCGCGTTGAGGGTGAAACTACACGCTTACAAGCTCTTATTCAGGAAGTTCAGCAACAGAGGGACGAGCATCAAGAGGCACGAGTCCGCGTTGAGGGCGAAGCCGCACGTTTACAAGCGGTGGTTGGCCAACTTCAGGACTCCACAGAGTCGCGCGAGAGCGCGGAGCAGCAAGTGGCGCACTTGGAGGAGACCATCCATCAGATCCGCCACGACGCCGATATTCGTGTCAAGGAAGCAAACGATATGCGTACGCAGGCTGACGCTGAAATCCGGCGGCTAGAGGAGTCTATGGACCAGCTTCGCGCTGAACTGGAATCCCGACTCCGAGAAGCGACTGAAGCGCGAACCAACGCAGAGGAGAATGCTGTGCGCCTTCAATCCGAACTGACCGAGATGGAAAGCGATCTTATCGGGATGCAAACGGAGCTCACTATGGTCAAAGCTGAGCTTGATGGTGCTTACGGTACTCGTGCGCAGAGGGCTGCCGAAGCCGCCGCCAACCCAGCTCTTTACCAAGAACTTGACGATCTGAAGAACAGAAACTTTGAGATGGCTGAGGAGCTTGCAGGCCTGAAGGCTGGCAAACCAGGAAGCGGCGATGTGCACAACCGGGTTGAAACGCTTGAGAAAGAGCTTCGTGAAACCGTCGACGACTACGAGGCTATGACCAAGGCAAGCATCGAGTTCGAGAAGGAGCGCGAGAATTTCGAGATCATGATTGACGGGCTCCGTGATCGGTGTGAGCAGCTCGAAACGCAGATCAATGAGGAACGAATCAGCTGGATGGGTAGTCACAACAGCGCCTCGTCGATGGGCCGAGACGGACCGTATGAGACAACGTCTACAATGGTGCTGAAGAACGAGTTCAAGAAAATGATGCGAGATACTCGTGCTGAGAACATGAAGATATTAAAGGTGAGCACGACTTGCCGTCCTCTGATCTTTCACCGAAACTAACACTCGAGAAATAGGCCGAGCAAGAAGAACGCAGGAAGCTCGAGGCGATAATCCGGAACCTGAAGAAAGAGCAAGCGAACCTCAGCGTCAAATCAGGCCTTAGCCGAAACTTCACCGCTTAATGATTTCCAATAAGACAGATACGCAAATCTAACCAAAATCTAGAGACCGCAAAACAGACTTGCGTCAGCTTTCACGGCATAATGATCACATTATTCTCCCTTTTGCCCTTCGATCCTGCGATTCGCCTTTTTAGCTTCTCATACAACATTCGGCTTTTTTTTTTCGTTCTTTCTGGTGTCTATTGGTGCCATGTCATTTCCTGGATATACTATACCATTCTTCTTCGTACATATTACTGTTTTGTCCTAATGCACCTTTCCCTATTGGTGGTCAGGAGTTTCCCACCTCTGTGTTGTTTTCCCGGGTCTGCACATAAAACCATGTATCATACTATCAAATCAATGACTTCAATTGACTTCTAGCTTTGCTGCCCCTCGAGCAGTTGCCGAGTACACCGGTCAATCCATGAGACTATCAAATTACCACAGATGAGGCTATTAGTCAAGGGAAATATCATTTATCAAGAAGAGTAGTAAGGACGGTAGCAAGATATAAAGAACAGTATAAAGAGCGTCGGTGGCAGTATGACCACCAACCAGGCTAATAATAATAATTCTATAATGGACAAGCCTTACATATTATATGAGACTTGACCAGATGAGTCAAAGCTCTGTCATGCCTGTTCACCCCTGTACTCAGCCACTTAAGCTTGCCTCGTATCTGCCTTGATTTCGGAGAAAACCCCCTTATCCATAATTAGAAATGAAATCGATTCCCTAATCTCCAAGTCTTTTCTCCAAAGTAACCGCTAGCCAAACAGACATGAACGTTAACAATACGAAGCCGCGTATTGGCACAGCAGACACCAACAAGCACCCTTCATGGCCCAGTTTGGTCCTCCAATTGGGGCTGCTGAGAATCACTCGAGACTTGATTCCGCGCAGTTACATAGGAGTCTTGCGTCGCTCCGGTTGGCTGAGGAAT
This sequence comes from Aspergillus baeticus, assembly GCA_027569055.1. NCBI lineage: Eukaryota > Fungi > Ascomycota > Eurotiomycetes > Eurotiales > Aspergillaceae > Aspergillus > Aspergillus baeticus. Next base: position 644,145 of record JAPDEI010000011.1, on the reverse strand, counting down.
TGGCTCATCTTCGGATCCTCCATAACAACAGCGAAAAATAAGACCTATGGCCCGCCGAGCTACATTGCTCCACCCTTGCTCAGGTTGACTGTTCTCGCCTGTCGGCGTGTCTTGTGGGATGGTCGGTGCGGTAGACTGTGTTGGTTCAAGAGAACAGGGCGCACCTTCGGTAGCCGCATTAGTAGCCTGTCTGCTAGTTCCCTGTGGTCTCGAAGCGCATGTATGGTATGAATCCGGTCGACCGGGTTTCGCCGAATTGAGGGGTGTTGTTGCCATTCCATCCTCGCCCATTATTTCTGCGACCCACGCCGGAAGCTCAGAAGGGTCAGGACTACCAGGTTCCCTAGCGGGTTCTTCACCGTGCTCCATATTGCAGTTGGTGCCAGGGCCATCACACTGGGCGAGAGAGAGGTTTCTATGATGAAATGGATGATTATCTGCTTCCAGCATATGTGCACCATGGCCACTCTGACGTTGGGGAAAGCTCCCCAGAACCGCAGTGCCGTCCTCTGCAAAAATACGGTGGCGCTGGTTTCGCTGAGACCCTGATGATGGATCAGGCTGAGCACGTTGAAAGAGCCTCCGCAGCAACGACTCGCCACGGGCAGGAACTTGTGGTTGGGCACCGAACCGGAAATCGTAAGACCTAGCTTCCTCACTACCAAACGACGGCATTCCGGGAGGTGTAGGAGATCGTCCGGGTGGTGGATAGTCCGGGAGAGTAGGGCTCACAGGGGATACGATAGTCTGTGGCCATCTGGGAGTAGATGATGTTGGAGTCTCGCCCATGACGCTAGCGGCGTCGTTGTCATCCATACCGGTGACATTTGGGAATCTGTCTGGTAGAGACCATCCCACGACTCCACCTGTTGGATCAAGCCGGAGCCTGTCAACCAAATGGACCTTTTTGGGCCTGTCGAGGTGTTGATCTGTATAGCGCCGCCGAGACCGGCTCGGGGTCTCGGAGGAGATGGAGCAGAACATGGCAACATTGGCTGCCATCCGACGGTCGACATGTTCAGTCGGTATACCATCCGGTAAGGTCTCTGGAGCTGCATCGCGATCAGAACTTACTCTGAGAGCATCGTATATTTCGCTTCCGCTCCCATTACTCAATTCTGACGACGTTTGGTCACCGAGATTCGCCATGATGGGAGCCGAGTAAGAGTTGCTGAGGATGCACGTCGGCCGTGACTGCGTTAGTGAGGTGGGTTTGGGGACATGGACAAGGTTGGAAGGATGGAAGGAGCGACGTGGTGCTCCCTAGAATCGTGCCTTCCGAGGGTGTATAGAAGGATATCTCCGAAGCAGAGTTTCACGCAACCCTTTCAGAGAAGTAAAAAACGTTCGGACTCACAAGATCTTTTTTTCTTTTTCTTTTCTTTTCTTCTAGAAGACTAGGTAGCGTGAAGTACAGAGAGCTAGCAGTACTGGACAAGCAGGGTTGGTATATTCTCAGCCTATTAGTGAAGATACTTTTCTCTCTTGTCTTCCTCCCTTCTCTCCTTTTCTGACAATCACGTATATTTCAGCGAAACAATTCACCTTCTCTTAATTTTTGTACCAACCGCTGCCCTGACCGTTACTTATACTGGGCTTTTTTACCTTAACGTTGACCTTAGTATCCCTCTCGGAACTTTTCATTCTGAGTACGGCGAGAGGTTCGAAAGTTGAAGAGGCAGCGGGCTCGGGCCCTAACCCACACACGCGATGATAGCCACACATACTTCAATCAAGCAACTTAGGTCATCCCAGCCTCTGGTGTCCCATCTACTGTAGCCAAAATGGGATTCCGTACCTTTTTATTACCAAGTCAACAAAGCCAACAGGGGCTGCAAGAAAAGCTGCTGGCCCTCTCCAGAGCGTTGTGTCATTACCAACAAATAGAACAACGTGTACACTACGGTGTTGGAGCAAGTACTTGAAGGAGTACCTGGTGCCAAGAAAAGAACGGAAGTCGGCCAGGATCTATGAGGATTGTACGGTGGAGTGTGCGTGCTGTATTCAAGACCATGGTTGTTATGTGCCTGATGTGAGGCTTCCCAGTACTACCTTGGGGCAAAAGAATGTGCGCAACCAGCTGAAGAGTACTGCTATTTCCGAGATTTCTGCCTAGTTATGTTTGCAGACTTCACTATCAATGAATCCAGAATTCTCCCTGAATTATATACAAAACGTTCTTGTAAAAGTTCTTTATTATTAGGCATATGACAGTCAACATCAGTTTCACTAATAATTACTACGCGGGCGCCGGCCTCAACTAATATACAAACAACACCTCTGGGAGAGCTACAAAAGCTGAAGCAAGCAGACACGCATTCTGTAATTACCATTTTCTCCCACATGGTATCTAGGCAAAATAGCTTTTCCAAAGGACTCCCGAGAGGTCTTCAAGTTGATCCTGTGTAAATGCCTGCCGTATAATGTATGTTAGAACTTTTGTTACTCCGCGCCGTAAGGGTTGAATCGGCGGAACTCACCTTCGCATCAATATGCCACGTATCTTGTCTTGTCTTTTTGAATTCGCTGATGATAGACTTCACACTTGAGCCCACAATGCCAGGGTCACTCGCGGCGCGGACGCTGAGCGTGGCAAGTGCTTCAGGTATCCAAGTAGGCGGCGGGCTGCTATATGGGAATGCTTGAATAAGCGCACCAAGACCGAGGACAGCGCCGTGTCTGGATATGATAAGCCGCGTGTGTTCGGGTGTGGGTGTGCCTGCCCCCGAGGAGACGGGAGTGGATATGCCGCTGTTTCCACGGAGCATCTTTGGTTTCTTGGGGAGAGGATTCTCAATCAGGATCTTGGCGAAGCGCTTCTTCAGGCGGGCGACGATGTCTTTTCGGAGTGACTCAGGCGAGCAGCGAACCATTCCTGATAGGGTGGCTGAGGCACCGGCTCGGACTTCGTGCTGAGGGTCTTCAAGCATGTTTGCTACGCATTCGAAGAGCCTGTCGCGGTCGGATGAGGAGAGCAGGAAGAGGCGGCGAAAGTAGATGATCTGGATGTTGATCATTATGCGCAGGCGTTGGTGCCAGGAGGGGGAGGTCTGTCCGATGCGGATGAGCGTTTTGATAAACTCAGAGTTTTGCTCAGCGGGGTAAGGAATATTGGGTAGGTGGCGGAAAACGTGGTATGCAAGTGATTGGAGTTCTGGGTCTTCCTTGACATCCATCATGTGCAGTAGTTGCCCGGTGAACACATCTGCAAAGAATGGGGCGAGTTGAGTACACTCGTGGGAAGACAAGGTAGAATCAAGCCAGAGGAGAACTGTCTTGCTTCCTGATGTATAAGAAGACGGCGTCTGCTGGCCGGGGGTTCGTTGCCCTCGCCATTCCTCAATCTGGTTGAAGATACTTTGGATCATCTCGGTGAAGTCCTTGCTTGGTGAATACGGGTATGAACCAACAGATGACGCAGACTCTTGATCGGTGAGCAGACTCTTGATGTCCGGGTAAGACTCATGATACCTCGTGCGGAATATCGTTGCAAGTGTCTGTCCCATAGCTTCACGAACACCCTTGTATGGGTGATCAAGGTGAGCAAGATAGTCTTCAACAATCGGCTTCTCAAGTCGGAAATGCCAACCTGCGTCGATGATTGACTGATGTAACAGGTTGATCTTGGAACTCTCCTTGAAAGCAGCATTTGTAGACATATCTAGCCTGAAGCTTGCCAGCCAATCAACCAACGGCCAGACACGACGTGGGTCTCGGCATTGGAGGATCATGTGGAGGAATGTGGTCCAGTACCCAGAGTTCTCCGGTGTCAACCCATCAATGAAGATCTTTTGTACAATGGGGAAGGCATACTCCCACACCAACGTCCGCTTTTCAAGACTGGTATCTGTAACAGAGCTGACAAGCGCTCCAATGATTTCAGCAGTAGCTCGATGCTGGTGTTTGTCACTGCCATCTTCAAAGACCGCCTCGATTTCGTCCTTGATGTCTTCAAATGTAGCAGCCGTAAGGCCATCTCGGAGCATCAACTCAAAGGCATAGAGCAGCAACATCGCACAAGGCATGCGAAACTTATCGGCAGTGGGATCGCGCGGCTCCTGTTTCAAGTACATGAAGAACTTTGAGAACCATGCGCGGTTGAAGAGCTTGCCCATGTGCGAGCGGATCTTCCATTCCACACCATCATACTCAATATCGCGCTCAACGTCAGGCTTGTACCCCGGCATATGGTCAGACCACACGAGCCATCCAGGGAAGTCATGGTCAATGTAATAGTCCGTTTCGGGGTTAGCAAAGCTGGCAAGGAACTCCTCGGTCCAGCCCTTTTCGTTCCTCTTGGTGGCAACTTTGATCTTGGCCGGGAAATTTTGGTTACCCAGGATGTAGCTCTTGTAGTCATGGTTGCAGATCGCTCGCACATCGATCATTGTGAATAGCGCTGTGAGCCCTTGAGAGTACATCCCGCGCAACCCAGGGTGATCGTCAATGGAGCCGAGTGTGACAAGCTCTACTAAGTTCTCACTCGCGATGTAATCGAACCGCAGGCCCATGGAAATTACAATTGTAGCTGCTCGACTCGCGACCTTCCAGTGAGACGCCTTCGCTAGACCTACCAGCTCCTCGGCTAGACCCGCCTTTTTCTTCTCAATAAGGGCACGCTTGTTATTGAGGCTGTTGCGCTTCTGCAGGACTATCTCATTGACATCTTGCGTGGTTGGAGCGATAGAGTCGATGATATCCCGATCCAATATGGCCATACGATCTGAGGGCCGGCCGTAATCCATGATTTGGTATATAACGCTGGAGCATATCCGTTGTACCGAAGGCTTATCTACCGCGCTGGCCTCGATGAAAGCTCGGACTAAGCTGGGTGTGTACTTCCAATGGCGACCGACAGTCTTGGCGACACTGCTGAGCAACAGAGAGAACAATGAGCCCTTGATCCGGGCATAATCATTCTCCTTGATACCGTTCTGAAGAGCTTTGAGAAGTGGTGGGATAACAAGTAGTCGGGAGCCCCAGACAGCTTTTAGAGCAGATTCTCCCGCCGTTTGAGCATTCCGCCGAGTCTCCGTATAAGCAGACACACATGACTCGGCGATGTCCAAGAGTAAGATTTCATCGAGCTTAGAGCGGCACCGCGGAGCTGCGTTGTGCCTTAATCGTTGCAGGTGGTACATGTTGGCGCGCCGAATAAGCAGGGGTCGAGGGTAATCCTTGCGTATCCCACTCATCTTATAAGGGTGGATGTCGGCGAGGAGAAGGCGGGTAACCCGATCGAGAACATGAGCGGACCGCTCAATGCCCACATCAACAAACCAGCATTTATACGCTGAGTACAAAGCACTGAAACAGGGCACATCGTCCTCCTGCTTCTCGCTCAGATACTTGTGCACGTTGTGAAGAACCCAACCAGCTCTCTCTCGAATATCATGGATGGTAGTGTAGATGGGATCGTTCTCTTGCAAGGGGTAGCCAGTCGGATAGTTGAACGTCTCCCGTATGGTGTCATCATCAGAGCTGTCCAATGAGTCAGGTTCTCCACCCTCTTGGTCAATACCATCAACGACATCGGGCATTTCTACGTCATTTGACTTGTCCAATACCCCCTTTGCTCCGCTGTCCTTCGTATTGGATGCAGCTTTAGCATCGAAGAGCACAGAGATACCTGACAAGATGAGCCGCAATAGAACCAGGTTTCGGATGACTTCATCTGACCATTCCTTGCCGATGCCGTCACGTCTAACGCTGGACGAGTCCTCTGTCAAAGCCGAGAGTTGTTTGAGAGCAGACTCCGCTTGGTTCTGGAAGAGTTCTGCAGCAAATTCAATCTCGGGCCGTTTCGCGACATGCCACTTTATAGTCAAGTTCTGTGGGTCTGGTTGATAACTCCAATGTTCAGGCTGTATGCCTTTAGCAATGTCCCCAGGTTCATACAGTGAATAGTCAGAGGTATATGTTCCAGTGAGGTTGAGGAGGAGATGATGGATGAAGTTGGAGACATGAACGGTTGGTATGCCCCGGCATTTTTGCTGCATGTACACGGCGATATCGAAGAGCTCTTTCTTGTGGGCCAGAACAGCATCGCCAACATGCACAACACACATACTGAGCATACTGACATTCCACACTAGACCCCGGTCACGCGGAAGCACATCTGTACCAGTTGTACGGGTTGACCCGGCACCATTATCATCAATTTCTGTGCGGATCGCCTGCGTCAAGACTGGAATGAATCGCTTCAGGGCTTTTTCGGGGTTAACTTTGCAAACAGCGTTACAAATAAAGGCCATTGCGTCACGGGCTTGATGAATGACATGGTTTGAAACAAAGTCGACAACCTTGGTCAAAGCGATCTCGTAGTAATCGGGGGATAGAGATGAAAGCAGTGGCATGAATGTTGCTGGCAGAGTGTTCACAATGTTCTCCTCGGGAGATCCGTTGCGTACTCTGGAAACGTCGGGTAGGTTCTCTAGCAGAGTGAACACTCGGCCCAGGAATGAGATAATGAAATCCCCGAAGCCACAGGTAGATGAGCGGAGGATCATTTCCTCAGTTTCGTCGCTCAGCTCCGTGTCATAATTCAGCTGCACTTCGACACCTTCTGCTTCCATCCTCTCCATCTCAGCAGGAATCCATTGCATGGCAAGCATATTACTATTGATCTCCTCTCGGCCTTTTGTTAGGTCTGCCATGGGTATATTGTAACACGCAGATTGGATGAATGTTAGAGTATGTAGCGATTTTTCAAGGTCGTTTGCGTCAATGCCAGGTAAGGCCAGCCCCAAAAGAGTTGTTAGATGGCAACGGTATCCCTTGGTCCTTGCAATTATTCGCGCGAGGATTTGAAGAGCCCGAAGAGAGGAAGTGGTACGGTGAACTTCGACTAGACCTTGGAGGGATGGGTAGATGCGCTGCAGAGCTCCAGGAAGGATGAGATGTGGCTCCAAGAATGCTAGACCCTGTAGCGTGGACAGGGAGAAGCTCATTGCGGTAGCACTTTTCGAGTAGATACCCATGAATATAACGTCACGCATGCAGAGCACGAAGCGGCGCTTCAACGGCTCAGTCAACCTCCGCTCTTCCGGAACTTCCATCTCCCCACTCTGCTCTCTGTTCCAACGCATAACGAAGAAGTCCGTCAGGTAATATACCAGCTGGGCGAGGGTCTTGGTCCAGCTTCCGGAGTTTGAAGGGTGGAAAAATGTTTCCACCGCCTGAATGAGACCTTCAAGTTGGGTGAGAATGGACTCTTCCTTGCCTAGGCATGCTGGCGATAGAGACATCACAATCCATCTTGCAATGTGATGCGCCACAGGATGTTTCCGAGTGTCCCGGTCAAGCATTATACCCAATCCTGAGGAGATATCTACCAGGGCACTGTATGGTGAAGTAGACTGTCCCACTGGAATTTCTAGAAGTCTTAGGATGGCCGTGAAAATAAGAGACGATTGCTCCCTAGTGAAGATACCATACTCTGAGAATGGGATTTGAGCGGCAGGCAGCGCATCCCGGGCCAGACGAGAAAGGTAGTCTAGGAATGTCTGATCAAAGGTCTTTGACCGACTAACCAAGGACCAAAGATGGAAGTAAGTCGGCATATAATGCTGGGGTAGCAGGTCTTCTCTTGACTCTGGCGGTGGGGATGTGGGAAGAAGTAGGTTAATTAGGCCGACCACGACAAACGCCCCTTCCGAGAACGAGGTACTGTAATGTGGCAAAAACTCTTCCAGCATGGACGGTAGCTCACATGGGTCGATATAGAGTTGGATAAAGGCACAAAGTTTCGTCAAGGTTTTCACGTTTCGCTTTAGGTTTGATGAGTGCACCAGACCCGACTCGGTGGGTAGAACAAAAGCCTTAATCTCTCTGTACAAAGGCCTCCAGTCTAATGTGAGGTCCTTGATCGGTTTGAGGTAGTGCTTGCGCCTGGGACTATGTCAGCATTGGCAAGCGTATGACCAAGTGCGGGTATGATAGACCACCCACTTTGTGAGGAGCATAAACATGCTAGCAAACCTCTCCGACACATTCGGATCGATTCCAGGAGCAAGAGTGAGCTCATAGTACAGCTTGACAAGCTTGATTCGCTCGCTCCGAGTCGGGTCAAACTTGAGCGACAGCCATCCTCTTAGCTCCCGTGTCCAGTGCACCGCACCAGGACTGAAATCTCCTGATTCCACCGCGACATAAAGATGGGTCAGTATGTCCCGAAAATTCTTTTCTCTCTGTGCTTCGTCTTCGAGCTCGTACGGCAAGTACTTGAAGTAAGGGTATGTGCGAGGTCGGACCCGTGCCTTAGGCTCGCCTTCTCCGTTGATGCCGTCAGGTTCACCACCCGGAGAGGTGGCTCGTGAAATCATGTGTGCATTGTGGAAGTTGTCGGGAGTAAGGATCGTTTTTAGGCTCGGATTGTCCATAATCGCCCGGCTCGTGCGACTGTTATCGTAGGTGTGGAAGTGAGGAGCTTGGGTGGTGCGGAAAAGCTCTATTATAACACACTGATGTCAGCTACTCGGCTTCCAGAGAACTGGCGCAACGCCACGGACGGGGCTTTACATGGAGCATGGAGCTTGTATCCAGATACTGGGCTATGAAAATAGACGCCCAACAGTAACTTACAGCCAGCCTTTTATTCGCATTGGCCAATTCTAACAGGCCTGACTTAGCAGAGGACTGGAAGAAGAATAGCAGTGAATATATGGACTGTAGCGTGAAAATCTGTCAAAAGGTATATCTTTATCAAGCTGGGGTATGTCGGAATAAATATCTCTCTAATTACAACAGAGTAATCCGGGAGATGAAGGATAAAAGAAGCTCACGCGCGACAGTTGAGGATAGTATCCATGATCTCGCTTTGTGGTGTCAGGCTGCGGATGACATAATGCATCCTACGTAAGAGAGCTCGTAGCCTAGACCCCGAAAGAGGCACGTGACAACCATGAGTATACTTCAGAATAGAAAGTAGCATGGACGATGACTTGGAAGGATTAGTCTAGCGCTATAATGATTGGTGGCTCAATCTTAGTTTACAATAATCGGGTGGCAGCCGTTCAAGCTTGTGTTTGACCCGGCATTCGAGGAGACGCCCTGCTCGAGAGAGCAGGTTGGTTAAGCCTTGAAAACATGGAACCCTCACTATTCTGCTTTAATCCTGCAAATATACGTCTGATAAGATCGCCACATATACTACCACTCAAGCTAATGTTTCAAGATCCTACTTCCCACATTAGTTTGACCGGGTCACTACCTGGACTATTTCATATACGTTCTTTCGTGACTTCTGCATTCATCATAAGTGCGGAGCTACATTCGCTCATATATATACATGTGTCATGCCAGTATGCAATTGCTAGGAATACTTGAGAGGAGAAGACTTGCCTGTTTGGCAGTCTAGATATGTTGAACGCCCAAAACGCTGAAAATGTGCAAAAAGGAAGCCACTCGGCCACTGAGTTACTAAAAAGCGCCAGGCTTGCTTCACTGTGTCGAGGGGGCTGCTTCCTCTACCTCTTCAAGAGGATTGACATAAATTTTGTGTGGAGACCAGAGTTGGCTTCAACCATGATGGTGTCCGCCCTTTCGGATCAAAAAGTCGAAAAGGTTACTAAACCGGTGTCGACGCTTCCCTTTCGTCGGTTTTAGAGTTTCTAACTGACCATCAAATTGTGTCGGTCCATCTTGTTTTGAACGTCGTATAGTTCTTGATTGTGTGGGTGTCGATTCGAGCTTTGCGTCTTCCCTGTCTAGATTTCGCTGCTCTGACCGAGACCTCCCATTCTGTCGAGTGCGCTCGGCTGTTCCGTCGTACGACTGGCGCGGACTGCAGAAGCCGTTGTGACGGTTACTCGATGAATTGCGCCTGTTGGACCGTTCGATGAAGGCGGCGCCAGTAGAATTGGAGCGCTTTGATAAACTGCCATACTGGACTGAACGATCTGCTGCTGGATTTTGGTGTGAGGGTGTCTGATTCCAAGTAACTACTCGGCGATTCGTGTCCGTTGGCGCTTGCTTATCTAGATCACTGTCCCTTACGGAGATCATTCGGTCGTCCTCGCCCGTTGACGTAGGTTTTGATACACTTGCGGCGCGGGCGGCTTTTGGACTCGTGGCAGCGTCGTTGTAGCGGAAATTGGGTGACCACCCTTCCCGAAATGCAACCCAAATTCCCGTAACAATAATTAACATGCGAAGTGTTTCGTCCGTTTCTATAATCTGCTGGTCCAACAGATCATCGATCTCAGAGTTATCACTGATGACCGACATGGCAGACGTGGGCGAAGAAGGCGCAGTAGAAGGCATTGAGTACCGGTCATATACTTCAAGATGGTTGCGAGTCATCGATGCGATAACTGGGTGGCGGCGGGTAGTAGGGTCGATAACACTAAATGTGAAGCGTCGAGTAGTGTCTTCTGGGAGGATAGAACCCGGGGGTGCGGATACGCGACGCTTCTTCGGTCCGCGCCGTACCCATCTCAAGATCATGAGCCCCGAGTCTGTATGGGCCGCGAATTCATACGAGCCATTGGGAAGCGGCGTTGCCACCCATACTGCCCCAGATTCGAGGCAGATTTCCGCTTTCCCCTTTGACAGGGCGTCTTCCTTCTGCAGCTGGCAAATCGTCCCAACAACGTCATGGTGCTCTCCATTCTCTTCATCTGAGCTGAGGCTCTTCTCTCCGTCTCCCGCCGTCCGTTCGTATAGATCGCTGGTTGTGACTATTAAATCGTTAGGGCCCAGTCCCCGCTTGCCGCGTAGTATGTTCGGAACTTTGCGCGCTAGTCTCGGCATAAACAAAGTTGAAGGCAAGACATCAAAGACAGGTACCGGACGCGAAGTAGATGATACTCGTTGGAGTTGCAGTAGAAGCTTCGGTCTAAGCTTTAGTCGCTTGTGGCGTGCATTAGTTGCGGGATGGGCAAGCTGATACGTAGTTTTTGGTCGTAACGTTTGCTTTGTTGAAGACTTTAAGTGGGCGAAATGCGAGCGGACCGGCGAAGGTCCAGCGGTTGAGTAGCGATCGTCATCACTTGAAGAAATGGGCTCCACAGCGGTGATCGGCATTGAACGTCGTTGCTCATAGTGTGGTCTCTCGGGTTCTGCGCTTTTTTCTCTGCCTGAGCGACTGCTCGATCTCCATGGAGGTAGACTGCTGAATGAAAAGGGACGAGGTGAAGAGTGGCGAGATGGGACGGAGAGTTGTGTTTCCGACTGGGAACTTGCAAGCTCGCTGTTATGTGCGGCAGCGGCATCAGCTGTCATGCCGAGGTTGAAAAGCATTACCCCCAGAGCGCAACCCCTGATAGATAGGCAAGGCGGGCATCGACCGCGAGCAAGTAACGAGGTAGCGACAATGTGATTTGAGTTCGAGAAGGTGTGGTTCGGAGTGGTCCTCCGATCTATACAAAATCTGGGGCAGCACAGTAGCCGGGCGATGAACAAAAATGCTAAAGTAGGTCGCCCGGGTGGGAAATGCACAGACAAAACTAGAAAGCCTTATTAATGGGACAGAGAGGCTGACAGAAGAAGGACAAGGAAGATCCCAGCATCCAGGTCAGCAACAACTGCCAAAAGGACCAGAAGGATGCTCAGCTGCTTCACGTCAGACTCGTAGAGGTCCAAGGAACAGCGCAGACGCTGGCGGGGAAATAAGCACAGGAATCGGAATAATGATAGATAAATAATAATAATCAGAAATGCAAGGGAAGGAAAAGAATGAAAGGAAACGAGTGGCGGGCGCCTGGGGCCTTAATATTCTTAATATCCAGAAATGGAGCGAGTGTGTGTCACAGATGATTGGAAAGGAAAAGGCAGAATGATTCTTCGTCTGAACTGGATCTCTTCATGTCAGATCAGAGGGGTCCAGATCAGTCCCACAGTAAATGCACGGTCGGGGGTCGGTCTTGAAATGTCGACCGGAGATTTCAGGAAGGGAAAAGAAATAATGGTTTTTTGAAGCTATGATCTTGGTGCGTCACCCTAACAGCAGTTCTTTTTTATATGATCTGGAGACCAGCTCCATCAGCAAATAGCAATCAGGCTGACGGCCCCAGCAGTCAGAAATGCACTGAATTAGTCGCCGATCCTTCTTAGACCGTGTGCTTCTGATTCGGGTTTCTCATGGGCCCGACGCCACGGAGTCCCTCCCCCTCCCTCCCCTGCCAATAATGCCGAGTGTAGGCGCCCTCCCGGTCTGCCTTAGGTCCTTCGCCAGCCAAACTATAGGCTGCGTCGGCTGGCTGTGCAAGAGTTGAAGAGCCAAGGCTCACAACGAACGTAGTGAAACTCTGAGCAAAGATGCCAGATAACAAACATCCTTCCTGCGCTCAAATCCTTCGTTTGCGTAGGAAATGAGCTGAAGCTCTGTTTGGCGGCTTCGTCGCCTGACACGAGCACCCAAGTTGGAAGCAATTCCCGCGGATGAACCAAGGCCCCCGGAGCGGACAGTCGGTCTTTCCGGCCCTCCGATGCGGTTCATAACTCAAATTTTCTCTTATGTCCGGGTTCCGGCGAGCCAAATTCTTCGTTCAGCGCGACTTCGTTTCCTCTTCAGGTCTAACTCCGTTCTTGGCAGACTCATTTCCAATGTGCCCATCCACTCAGTGGCAACACTCCGAAGTCTAAGCATCGATGACCACCGATGCAGGCCACTTGGCTCTGCAAGATCCTTAGTCTTACCAACATCTCACGGAAGTTGACCTCGCCGATTACATAAGAGGATCAAATCTGAAATCACAGATTTAAGCTCTGAGGGTTGAAAGTCAGTTGGTGATGAGTGATCAACTTCTCACTTTCCTGGACCTCCAGTACTGGACCTCCAGTACTGCTCGGAGTTTCTATTGAAGCCTACTCCGAACTGGACTGATGACCACAGGGCAACATGCTCCTTGACAAAAGGTGGGACTGTCTGTGGATCTTTCGACCGCTCGCTGGGCAAACTCCGAATTGAGACTGAGATATCACCTCGGCTGGATTTTGGAAAGGGTTTACTGGGCGGATGGAGACTGGGAGTGTCTGTTTCGGTTCCATAACTAGTATGTATCTGTAGGGCTGAACAGCCGACCCAGTGATTCAACTTCCAAGGCTGCCCCATCTATTTATGACTTGTCCCTGTGCACAAGCAGCAGCACTCCTGTTCAAGACCCTGGTTCTTAGATCTGTGCCCCTTAATATATTGCGATATCCCCGGCGATATACTTCTTATTGATCGCTTCTATGCCGCCGTCAGCCTTCTCGTTAATCCCGCCAAGGTGGCATGGATAGAGCGTGTTATGCACATGCTGATTAAGCGGACTTTTGGCTAACTAACTATGCATGGCTTCCGAGAGAGCCGGGCGATCGACTTGGCCTTTCGCCTTTTGGCCCGCCTGGCCCATCCGGTCTTTCCATGCTTCAGCCATCATCAAGCAAGGACCCATATATTATTAATTTTATCTCCATTATTCATGTCACCTTGCACTGGAAGTTTCTAATGCCCGATATCGCCAATTTTGTCGCATGACTCTCTAACCAGACCGCGACCATGAGCCCAGCGCCCGCAAAGTCGAAGCCGTTTGCTTCCGGTCTTCCGAGCTTCCTTGATCCCAGCCGACCAGTCAGGAGCCTATCAATTAGTTTCTGGGTCTGGAAGGCGATTCTTTTTGTTGTCATAATCAGCTGCCCCGGGCTCGGATATGACACTTCCGCAAGCTTGCTTCCGTTCCAACACATCGGCTCGGCTGAGGTCATATCGTTTGCTGGAACAAAGCATGCGTCTCTGCCAATTGCTCTCAAATTCGTGCGCTGGGATTCAATATACTTTGTACACATAGCCCAATATGGCTACCTCTTTGAGCAGGAGTGGGCATTTAGTTATGTGTACGGTAGCCTGGCGAATCATCTATCCTCTTGTACACCATCCTATTCCCCACTACTACAATTCAAACCCTGACATTTCTCGCAGTGCTTCCACTAGCAGATGACTCAAGAAGAGTGACTCAAGTCGCAGTGGCGGCGGTGGCATTGTCACATGTATCCCACTACCTTTCAGTCCTGGCCCTGTACTGGCTTTCTGTCAACATCTTCGGCCGGAACACTAAGGGAACACTGATTTGTTTCCTCTCTGCAGCGCTGCATATTGTCTGCCCCGGAGGCGCATTCCTTTCTGCACCATACGGAGAGTCCCTATTTTCTTTCCTCAACATCACAGGGTACTACATCTACTCTTCGTCGTGCATTGACTTGAGTTCAAATAAGCGCTTATTGAGCCATGGAAAGCTACTCCTAGCCGGTTGCCTTTTCGCGGCAGCCACCTCAATTCGCAGTAATGGCATTCTCAGCGGGGTTCTTTTGGCCTATGATGCCATGTGGCAGGCATACAAAGTTATTTCTCGCCGCTCAGTGTGCAGCGCGATTGTTCGCCTCGGATTCACCGTCGTCAGCGGTTGTATCGTCGCCCTAGGTCTTCTAATCCCCCAATACCTTGCTTATCTCTCGTATTGCCTAGACAAGGACAATTTACGACCGTGGTGTCAGTCCCTCCTCCCCAGCATCTACGGCTGGGTTCAAAGTCATTATTGGTAGGTATTTCGACCGAGAATCCAGCTGAAAAACATGCTAACATCTGCATAGGGGCGTCGGCTTTCTTGGATACTGGACAGTTCCCAATATCCCGCTTTTCCTACTAGCCACCCCCATGCTTTTGATTCTCTTCCTATCCTCTTTCTGGGTCTTTAAAGCGAAGTCATCTCTCACTTCATCCGGGGCAGCGCTTAAGACAAGCTCTACCCTATCATCAAGCCCTGCGTCGTCATTACTCACACAACTTGCCATCGTCCAGTTTATACTTACAGTAATGGCTGTTACAAGCTACCATGTCCAGATTGTCAACCGGATTTCCTCGGGATATCCGTTATGGTACTGGTATCTTGCCTGGCACGCTTTAGAATCTTCCAATAGCACCCAGACTTTCACGAGTAGAACTTGGGTTCTGTTCGTTGTGCAAATCATGGTGGCATACGCGCTTGTTCAGGCTGTTCTTTTTGGATCTTTTCTTCCGCCGGCATGACATTGTATAATTCGGTATATTTGTATGCTATATGACTGGTGGGGAACCTTCAGACACTTATTAATGTAAAGTACTATTCTCGTTGTACCTAATCTCGAGTCATCTAGGTTTCGTGGTACTGCGTCACAGTCGCCCACTTGTTCTAAAACATCCCAGGGAGCACATAAACGTCGATCCTGAGCTGGCATAGAATAGAGCATGGATGTTGTTGTACTCCTTCATGGGCTGTAAGGGTTAAGGCGTCGACGCAAGGCAGCACTGGGAAATGAGCCTTAATCTTACAGTTCAGATCATGTAAAGATCGTCTCAATGCTGAGTTCACGTAGATCAGCCAGGCAATTTGAGTTCATCAATCGTTTCCCCGTCTTGTGGCAAGTAAGGCCTTAATTTAGTTTACACTGTTCTAGTCGTCCCAGAATTCGGTTGCCTGCCTAGATACCCATCTTCTCTCAGGCTTCTTTGAGAAAGCGTTCCCGCGCTGTTACTATAGGGTTTTGAGTCTTAAGCATACTAAGTGGGCCCGTTGCTGACATTGATGTATTAGGTCTCTCAGCACGTCATTTTTGTCTCACTAAGCTTCTTGTTTCGTGCCAACGTTTAGTCCAAATAATAAGCATGTTTAAGACTTCATAGAGAATCTCATCGGCCTGTCTCTGTTCGAACGCCTCTTGAATGATAGCAAATCCATCCTTATCATCCCTACCCATAAAAGGATGTCTTTAGATCAACGAATCAATTTCGTTTCTGCCGCAGAAAGACTTGCATCCGATCTCTACGTATGTCAAATATCCACCAGCCAAACCAATTACTTCTCCAGTGGTGACAAGGTCTTGGGCACATACGGCTCCTCCAAATAAGCGATCTCATCCTCCGTAAGTTTCACCTTAATCGCCGCAACCGCCTCATCGATTCTCTCCTTGCTGCTCAATCCTAGAATCGGATTCTCATTCTTATGGCTCAATGACCAGGCAATCGCCACCTGAGCCATAGTCACTCCCTTTTTCTTGGCGATTTCCTCGACACGGTCCACAATCGCCTTGTCAGCCTCTGTCTCGCGGCTACGCAGAAGGAGGTTGAGCACTCCGTCGGTTGATTCGCGGAGTGTAGGCTCCGACTTCCAGCGGCGGGCGAGCAGGCCGCGGGCCATGGGGGACCAGGGGATGAGGCCGATTCCGGCGTCTAGGCAGTAGGGGATCATTTCGCGCTCTTCCTCGCGGGAGAGAAGGTTGTGGTAGTTTTGCATCGAGATGAAGGTGTGCCAGCCCTTGCGCTCGGCGATGTTGTTTAGAGATTGGAATTCCCAGGCGGCCATCTACTGCTTGTCAGTACACCCCTAGCCCTTTATCGCGTGAAAGATTTTCCCTTTACTCAACGGGGAACAAAAAGGGAAATACATAAGGGGCATACCGTGCTAGCCCCGATATACCTAACCATTCCACTCTCGACAACATCATTAAGCGCCTTCATGATCTCCTCACGGGGCGTCTCGCGATCCAGCCGATGAATTTGCAGCACATCAATATACGTCCCGAGGCGCTTCACGCTTCTCTCCACCGCATCAAAGATATGCTTCCGGCTCAAGCCCACGCGGTTCGCCATAAGCCCATCGTTCCGCGCACACGCCGCAATCGCCGGCATCGCACCTCCATCCGCCTCGTCCGCAACGCCATAGAAGCACTTTGTCATAATCACGACGCGGTGGCGCGGGATGTTGTACTGTTTCAGTGCCTTACCGATGACCTCCTCCGAGCGGCCGTGCGAGTAGACGTCGGCCGTATCCCAGGTGTTGATTCCGGACTTGTAGGCGTGTTCGAGGAGCGGGAGCGCGCGGTCTTCGTCGAGTACCCAGGGTTGCCAGCTGGAGGTGCCATAGGACATGGCGCCCAGAATTACTTTGGAGATTTTGAGGCCGGAATTGCCCAGGCTTTTGTTCCCCTCGCATATGCTGGTTAGAAATGGGTTGACGGTTTAGGTTTGGGAGGAGGGAGTGCATACTTGACGTATTCCATCCCGTTGGAAGCCATTTTGGTTGGGTATGGGTTAATTCAATGTCACTTGAGATTGATCTGGCGCAAAACTTGGTGAGTCAAAGGGTTGTTGGTGATTTGAGTCACGAAAATAAATTGGGTGCGGGGAAGTGAGGGGAGTTGGATCTTCACGTAATTATTTGATTTTGGGGGAATTGTACTTCTAAGCTTTAAGAAACAGGGTCGAACGCAGGAGAAGACGACACAGAGAATATATGGTTCTGGCACAGCGGAGCTTGGAGTCTAGTCCAATCTGCCGAGATGGACAAGCAACAGCCGATGAGTTACCGATCGTCATGGTTCGGGTTGGGGCTTCGGGAGTGGGGATGCCTTTCTCGGAAATCTTCAAGACAACTTCTAGGTGTTTTGAATCTCAAAGGGTCCTGGCATATAGCTTATAATATATATTATTGATGTGGATGACAAGACTTTGCATAGTAAGTGGTGGTGGGCCATCTTGTCTATAAGACAAACGCTAGGTCCATTCCAACAGTGTCTACAAAATGTACCTGAAGCTCAGGTTCTGAATGTCCGTCTCGTCAACCTGATCTAAGGCCTCATCAGCTCGGAGATCAATCTTGCGCGTCTCCTCTGGGTCGATGTAGACACCCTAGGTGCGGTCACGACTAGTATTTGTCCAGGCAAGGTACGCCCTGAAGCCAGCGGCCATGGCGATAGAAATCGCAAAGAAAGTCAGTATAGTGGTGTAAGTAGTCTCATACCCGGGCGCCTCATTACTATTGAAGAACTGCGGGCCCACAAAGTTTCCAACGCAGTATCCCACGAAGATTAACGCGACGACAGTCGACTTTTTTGTAAATCCGGCCGTGTTACTTGCGAATAGAGACATCATGAGTGGGAATGCCGGAGCGACGGCTGTGACAAGCCAGAAGCCTGCCAGACGGGGCAGCTTTCTGTGGTCGGGGAGGAGTTTGACCATAAGGATTCCGGCTATGGCCGTGAGGAAGATGACAATCATGGCGACCAGGCGGGATTTGCGGATGTAACTTGTAAAGAGAGCTGTTAGGATGACGGTTGTCAGTTGGAATACGGAGGCGGGCATCCCCATGAGAATTGTTTGGAATTCGTCGTAGCCGAAGCTGTTGATGATCAAGGTGTTGAACTATTCAATGTTACTCATTAGCTTGACGCGAGCAGAGAGGCATTTTGCAGACGTACGCTAGTCGTACCGCCATTTGGCACGCAGATGACAAACGAAAAGAGTAGGAACCACCAAGTCTTGAAGTCTTTCCATGTTTCGATGAACTGGCCACGGTCCTAGTGCTTTGTCTGGGTAGTATGCTGAAACTTCTTCGGTCGTAGGGAAGCAAATTCCCGCTCAGTGGGAGTAAGGAATCGGGCGTTGGAGGGAGAATAGGGTAGGGCGAACCACAGCAGAACGGACCATGCAACGGTAATTAGGCCGAATATAACGAACAGCCTCTATTAATATTAGGGTGGATATTTCAGCCTCATTGAGGGTGCATGCGAACCTTCCACTGGCTCAGAGGCCCCGTGTAATGTAGAATGCCATATGCAATGCCAGACCCGATGAGACTGGCACTGGCATTTCCAGCAAACCAGAACGAATGGCGTGACATGTGCTCCTTGGGCGTATACCACATTCCAGTGATGAGCGAAAATCCAGGACTGATTGCACTCTCGAAGATGCCGAGGAAGGTTCGCAGGACTATTAGCCCGGCATAGTTCTGAGCTACGGCATCCAAAGTGAGAACAACACCCCAGCAAAAGCTAAGAAAAGGTAGTCAGATATTATTCGAACGACAGGACTGAGTGGCATACATCAAACAGCTAAGATATCGCCCGAGGGGGGAAACGGACAAATCCGAGAGAAATGGGATATTAAGCCGCGAGATATCCAATGTAAAAGATACCAGATGCCCCAGTTGTATTCCTGCACATGCAGATTCTTGTCATAGTCAGAATTGTCTACTTGTGCGGAGTAGTATGGTTTACCAGGTCTTGTCTTATACCAAGAATAGCGCTGTAGGACAGGCTAGTTTCTTAAAGCCAATTAGTTGAGAACATCATAACCAGACGGCTAACTCATACTGTAAAGATACTGAAGACCGAGAGATAAACTCTGCAATGCGGAGAATAATTCTGGACGCCTATCACTTGACGGAGGCAACATGGTGACTTGCCCAATATTCAAAGATAGTTCGTTGGGCGCCGCTGATTGGCTAGATTAATCGACGTGCGGGAAGCCGATCTCGGGGTCGAGGGATGCCCCAAGCTTTTAATCGTGCCTGGGCGCGTGGGAAACGGTCTCGCGGCCAGCCGCGTCGTCTATTTCGTATTGGTAATCATTTCGTTGGAGAGGCCCGTGAATAATGGCCGTTAACAATGTAGACATCGTTTGGAACTACTAGTTAGGGCTAATGCGTGTATGCTACTGAAACCCCCCATCAATCAGAGAACGAATCATACGTATAGTGACGCCCTCTTCAGATTGCCGTTTCAGTGCTTTGATATGGTCAAATCCTGCTTTGATTGCAGGGTCTGAGATGTTGTTCCCAACCCACTCCTGATGGACCGGATCTGTCGTTTCCAGGCCAGCAATCAACATAGACCACTGAAAGCGTTCAAGCAGCTGTACTGGCCCAGTTTTAATAGCGTAATATGCCGTCGACACCAGTGAAGTAAGGGAATCTTGACATCCGTTGGATAGAGGCCTGGCTTGAAAGGAAGACTGGCGAGCACGGTGAAAGTAAATTTGCAGTGCATCATAGAAAGTCGCCGCGACAAATGACATTAGTGTGCATTGCTCGTGACAGTTTGGATTCATAACTCGGTGAAATAGGGGCGATTGATCCTGGATAGCCATGGGACCGTGCAGGTGCATTTGCAAAAGAAGAGGTCATACCTTCCACATAGCCTCTAACCGTTGCCGCACCCTCGATTCCATTATCGCAGACTGCGCTACAGAGGCTTGGTTGTATGCATTAATCTCATGATGCAAAGTGATGAGCTCGAAGTAGAGGTCGAGAGTGGCAGCATCTTATGATGGCTTCCGGAGCCATATTCGGCTGTGGAGACAAAATAGTTTCGCTCACTTTGGGTACAATAGAAGAGGGTGACCACAAACCCGAATCACGGTCTTTGATGGGCCCAAAACCACGTCGCCTCGAAGCCAGCGACGGTTTTAGTTGTCGCCATTCGCAAGCCAAACGCAGTCGCACGCACCTTCCACAGTGTGGCCGAATCTCATCGCATTTCACACGCTTGATGTTGCATGTTAAGCAGCCTAGAAACCCGACATTAGAAGATTATTTGTGTGATCATCGTAAATAGCCGGTAGTCACCATTGCGAGATCGCTTGCCACGCTCTACACGGGCACGACGCGCTCGAGTCACCAAGTATTCACTTTCGCTGTCATTTTGGCTCATTATTAACGCGACTCAAGAAGTGCCTCCCTTAAACTAGGGAAATATCCATGGTCTGCTTGTCACAAGGAGATGGAGAGGAAGACGGAGAGATAGCAGATGACTGCCTTGAGCCTGCCCAGTGTCGCTGCTTGCTGGTGAGATTTCGAGTCGCGATTATCTCCTAGCTCAATAATGTCGGGTAACTGTCATGATCCAGTCACTTATCTGACCGTTTTGAGAGTGGAAACCTGAGAGAGATAGCAGATAGGAGCCTCAGGCATAAAAATATCCCGTCGATTAAATTGACTAATCACCGGTAAGGAGTAACAGGGCATTGAACAGCGCCAAGACAGGAGCAATTTCACATCAGTATCTCCGATTGCAGGATATGTATTTCCCCTAGACTGAAGTATTTTAGAGCTCTGCCCCGGTTAGCATTTGGAGGCTGACAGGCCGCTATCCTTTCATAGCACGATGGGAAACACACTCTCCACATACCAGACTTCTGAATGTGAAGTCGAGCTGGCCGGAGATAGAGGCAGAATAAAAGGTTTGCAATTCGACAATAAGTCTCGGCGCTTTGCAAATGTTGCGTATGCCCTCCCACCAATTGGAGACCGAAGATGGCGCAAACCGTAGCCTTTGCCCGAGTCGTACTCATATTCAACGGAAGGAACGCCCTTCGATGGGACCAAGTTTGGTCAAGTTTGTCTGCAACCAAATTATTCGGCCTCGGTAAAGAAACAGATTCCCCAGCATGACTACGGAGAGGACTGCCTTTGTCTGAACATCTGGACCCCAGTCTCTAAGGATGAAAATCCTCCTCCCTAGCCTGTCATGGTGTGGTTCCATGGCGGTTGGTTCCAAATGGGCGATCCAAGTCATGAGGCATCAATGGACCCGACAGAGTTGATCTCTACAGGGAAGCTCAATGCTGTATTTGTTGCAGTGGGATATCGGCTGAATGTGTTTGGGTTCCTCGCGGGGGCTCCTCTGTAGGAAGAAGCTTAGGACGGACAGGTTGGAAACAATGGCCTTTGGGATCAGCGACTTGCGATGAACTGGGTCTATGAGAACATCAGTGCTTTCGGAGGGGATCCGGGGAATATTACACTCTCAGGGAGAATCGCAGGTGCCTATGCTGTACAGGCACAAACACTATATGATTTTCGTGGCGACTTGCCTGATTCTTCCAAGAATCGCTTTCGTCGATTGGTGATGTACTCTAACGCCATCCCAACTCAATCTAAGACTCCCGAAGAGTGTCAACCGCAATTTGACGAGCTGTGCAAGTACTTTGGAATCCCGTCAACAAGTCCAGGTCCGGAAAAGTTGAAGCGGCTGCGTGAAATCAGCGCGCCGGACCTACGCAACGCCATCATGCACTTGAAACACCATACATTCCGGTCCGTCACCGACGGCATTTTCATACATCGTAAGATATTTAACTACTACCGTGACGGCTCGTTCGCGCGTGAGTTTAAGCGGCGCGGTTTGCGGACACTCATCGGCGAGGTTCTGAACGAGGAGACACTATATGCGGTGACCAACGGACCTGAGGCCAGCCGTGAATCTCTTGAAACACAAATATCGAACTACTATTCATCCTCTACCACTTCACGCTTGCTGTAGCACTATCCCTTGCCAATTTCGGATAAGAAACAGGATTGGGAGGCAGTGTTTGGTCGAATCATATCAGACGGCCAGGTTCGGGCGCCTTCACGGTTCCTTGTCCACAACCTACTGGAGAACGGGGTCGATGTCAAGGATGTCTGGCGATATACAGTTGCGTACCGATTGTCCTTCATCACGAATAAGGTAGCTCCTTCTTCGTTTGGAGTTAGCCACGCCATGGACCGGCCGTTTTGGAAGTAAGTCATTCGCCGCGGTTAGTGTGAGAGACGCTGACAGGACCAGTTACTCCATCATGCATGGCTCATCACAGGTAGAACACAAGCTCATGGCTGACTGGATTCGTGATCTGGTGGCTTTTGTCCATGGCGAACAGTACAAGTATGGCACCAGCAAGGAGGATGAAGTTAAGGTTGCGACGCCGTCGGGAAAGATTAAGATCCAGACGGACCCTCGTTGGAGCGAACTGCTTGATTTGATGGGAGTATTTACCGGCTCTCATTAGGATAACAGTCTTGTTTAAGCCTTAATGAACATCTTAATAAATATCCCAGTAAAGAACTTGTGAAGGATATAGTGAGAGATCTAATTAAAGGTCTCGGTGAAAGTCTCAGGCATTTAATTCGCAGACAGCCTGGTAAAATCCTTGGTCGACATTAAAGAGCTCGTTGTACAAAGTAACCTGGAAAAGAGCAGGAGGCGATCACCGATATGTAACTGGTGCCTTGGTGCCTTATTAGAATGTGGGGGAATTTTTGAAAGCGAAATCGGCGGGACCGATTTTCATCTCGCGTGCCCCTCGGCAAGTCTTGACTCATTGAGTCATTCCTTTGGATCATCTTTACTTCCCCAGTGCAGCTGGACGCCCCAATTCATTGAGGGCATCATAACTGCAATCATGGGTGCCGAAACAGTTCCACTGCAGGAACGCCTTGAGCGATGGGCTGAAAGGTTGCAAAACCTCACCGTTTCCCCTCTAACCCGCGATTATCCCGACACCCAGAACCAGGAGGGTCCCAAGAGGGCCATTGAAGCTTTTGAGTCTCTCAAGCTTCCTAGTGACACAGCATCTGCGCTACAGAGAATCTCGGGAACTTCCTCGGGGTTCACTGTTTTCCTGACAGCTTTCGTGGTCCTTGTCGCTCGCTTGACTGGTGATGAAGACATCGCTATTGGTACCAGTCTTGGTGACGATGGCCGCCCTTTCGTCCTGAGAGTCCCAATTGACTCATCGGAGACATTCCTTCAACTTTATGCTAAAGTCCAGAAGGTAGGCAACTCGATTGTTTCGCTACTTACCCCCTCTGATTGCTCTCCAGGCCTACAATGAGGGGTCCGCCGAAATTGTGCCATTGGGCAGTCTACGATCCTATATCCAAGAAAAATCCCAATCCGAGCGATCACCTACTCTCTTCCGTTTCGCTGCATACGATGCACCCGCCGCTTCGCAAGAATATCCTGCCAACACGTTCGAGACAACGGATCTGGTGCTCAACGTTGCGCCCGCAAGCACCTCAGATCGGTCAACAGAGCTCGGAGCATACTATAACCAGCGTCTCTTTTCCAGTTCTAGGATCAGCATTATTCTTAACCAGCTGATCCAACTGGTTAAGAATGCTACAAGCAGTCCAGAAACCGCCATTGGCCGCATCGACTTCATGACCCCCGAACAACGCGCCCTGCTACCAGACCCGACCGCTGATCTACACTGGTCCAAGTTCCGCGGAGCTATTCACGATATCTTCGCTGAGAATGCTGAAAGGCATCCGGACAAGCTTTGCGTCGCCGAAACCAAGTCTGCTACTTCCCCTCATCGCGAGTTCACCTACAAACAAATTAATGAAGCCTCAAATATTCTTGGTCATCACTTGGTTCAATCGGGCGTTGAGAGAGGGGAGGTTGTTATGGTGTACGCTTACCGTGGCGTTGACCTGGTCGTAGCCGTCATGGGTATTCTCAAGGCCGGTGCTACTTTCTCCGTCATCGACCCTGCATACCCGCCGGAGCGGCAATGCATCTATCTTGATGTTGCTCGTCCGAGGGCTCTTATCAACATTGCCAAGGCTACAAAGGATGCTGGAGAGCTTTCTGAGAAGGTTCGCAGCTTTATCGATGAGAATCTCCAGCTTCGAACCGAGATTCCTGCCCTTGCCCTGCTTGACAACGGTGCACTCCTGGGTGGCTCCATCAATGGCCAGGACGTGTTGGCCAACCAAGTGCCTCTACAGGCACAGCGCGTGGGCGTTGTTGTTGGCCCAGACTCAACGCCTACCTTATCGTTCACTTCCGGTTCAGAGGGAAGGCCCAAGGGTGTCCGAGGCCGTCATTTCTCTCTGGCATACTACTTCCCATGGATGTCAGAGACATTCAAGCTTACCCCTAATGATAAATTCACGATGCTTAGCGGGATTGCTCACGACCCTATCCAGCGCGATATCTTCACTCCTCTCTTCTTGGGAGCTCAACTACTAGTGCCTGCACGTGAGGACATTCAAAACGAGAAGCTTGCTGAGTGGATGCGGGATTACGGAGCTACAGTCACCCACTTGACACCTGCGATGGGTCAAATCCTTGTCGGCGGTGCCTCTGCCCAGTTCCCCACCCTTCACCATGCTTTCTTCGTCGGAGATATCCTCATCAAGAGAGATTGTCGCTCTCTCCAAGGGCTGGCCCCGAACGTCAACATCGTCAACATGTACGGAACTACCGAGACACAGCGTGCGGTCAGTTACTACGAGATTCCGAGCTACTCTAGCGACGGTGGATATCTGGATACTATGAAGGATGTTATTCCGGCTGGTCGTGGAATGCTTGACGTTCAAATGCTCGTGGTCAACCGCTTTGAGCCCAGCCGTATCTGCGCTGTAGGTGAAGTTGGTGAGATCTATGTTCGTGCAGCTGGTCTTGCGGAAGGATACCTTGGTTCGCCCGAACTTAATGAGAAGAAGTTCCTTACCAACTGGTTTGTGGACCCCAAGACCTGGATCGAGAAGGACAACGCCGAATCGCAAGGTTCAAATGAGCCCTGGAGGGAGTTCTACGTGGGACCTCGGGACCGTCTGTACCGCAGTGGTGACCTTGGCCGATATACTCCTTCTGGAGATGTTGAATGCTCCGGTCGGGCCGATGACCAGGTGAAGATCCGTGGTTTCCGTATTGAGCTTGGTGAGATCGATACCCATCTTTCTCGCCATCCTCTTGTACGAGAGAACGTGACTCTGGTTCGACGTGACAAGTTCGAGGAACCCACTCTTGTCAGTTACTTTGTGCCTGACATGAGCAAGTGGGCCTCGTGGTTGGAGAGCAAGGGCTTGCAAGATGACGAATCCGCTGAGGGAATGGTTGGAATGCTTAGGCGATTCCGACCTCTCCGCGATGATGCCCGTGAGCTCCTTCGTAGCAAGCTTCCTGCCTACGCTGTTCCCACCGTCTTCATTCCGCTCAAGCGAATGCCGCTGAACCCCAACGGCAAGATCGATAAGCCCGCTTTGCCGTTCCCCGACACTGCGGAACTCAGCGCAGCAGCTCCTCGTCGCAAGTCGTCCGTCCTCCAAGCTCTCTCCGAAACCGAGCAAGCGCTCGCTCAGATCTGGGCCCAGCGGATCCCCAACGTCACAGCTCGTATGATCGGCCCAGACGACTCCTTCTTTGACCTCGGAGGTCACAGTATCCTTGCCCAACAGATGTTCTTCGACCTCCGCCGCAAGTGGCGCGGTGTCGACATCAGCATGAATGCCATCTTCCGCAGCCCTACCCTCCGCAGCTTCGCCACTGAGATCGACCGTCTGCTCAGCTTCGAGTCTTTTGCCAGCAACGACGACAAGAATGCAACTGCCGACGTCGCCGCTGACAAAACTCCTGACGACGAATACTCCCGCGACGCTCGCGAGCTCGTCAATACCCTACCAACGTCGTTCCCGACACGAAAAGAGGACGTTCTTGCCAGTGAACCCACCGTCTTCCTCACTGGTGCCACCGGTTTCCTCGGCGCTCACATCCTCCGCGACCTCCTCACTCGCAAGTCACCCTCCGCAAGGGTCGTCGCCCTCGTCCGCGGCAAGAGCCCCGAACAAGCCCTTGAGCGCGTTCGCTCCACCTGCCGCGCCTACGGCTTCTGGGAGGACTCCTGGACTTCTAGGCTGGAGTGCGTCTGCGGCTCTCTCGGCGATGAGCGCTTCGGCCTGACCGAGTCAGCTTGGGATGACCTAACCAAGCGCGTCGACACCGTCATCCACAACGGCGCGCTCGTCCACTGGGTCTACCCTTACTCTACCCTTAAGCCCGCGAATGTTCTCGGAACCATCGACGCCCTCAAGCTCTGCGCCACCGGAAAGCCGAAGCAATTTTCCTTCGTCAGCTCGACCAGCGTGCTCGACAGTGACCACTATGTCGAAGAGTCCGAGCGTAGCATCGCCGCCGGCGGTGCAGGTATCAGCGAGGATGACGATCTCGAGGGTAGTAGTGTTGGCTTGGGCACAGGTTACGGCCAGAGCAAATGGGCTGGCGAATACCTCGTCCGGGAGGCCGGTAAGCGTGGCTTGAAGGGCACTATTGTTCGCCCTGGTTACGTCCTGGGTGACTCAAGCAGCGGAAGTAAGTCCACGCCTTGTACTACCCTACCTACCTACCTCACCCCCATCCCTTTCCATCATCATTATTCTCCGAAATTGAGTAGAGCCTCCAAAGACTGACATTGCTTTCTCTTCTCCCCTCGCCTTGTACAGCCACAAACACAGACGATTTCCTCATCCGCATGATCAAGGGCTGCATCCAGCTCTCAGCCCGCCCCAACATCAACAATACTGTCAACATGGTCCCCGTCGATCACGTCGCGCGCGTCGTCATTGCCGGCGCCTTCCAACCCCCCGTTAGCCCTATCGGTGTTGCGCAAGTAACGGGCCACCCGCGTCTGCGATTCAACCAGTTCCTCGGTGCGCTTCAGCTGTACGGGTATAATGTGCCGCAGGTCGACTACGTGCCCTGGAGCAAGCTGCTAGAGCAGTATGTCAATGATGGGAAACACGATGACCCGGAGTCTCAGCATGCGCTGTATGTTTACGATTCCTTTTTCTTCCTCTATGCCTTTCTTCTTTTTCACCCCTGTTTGAACGCCTGATACCCGGGTTGAAACTTTATTTTCCGAGGGAACCTTATCACAGATCGCTAATCATATTTCTCTATTCTAGCATGCCACTCTACCACTTTGTCACGGCGGATTTGCCGTCGAATACGAAGGCTCCGGAATTGGATGACGTACATGCGGCCGCTTCATTAAAGGCCGATGCTGTGTGGTCAGGTGTTGATGTCTCCGAGGGCGCCGGTGTAACGGAAGAGCTAGTCGGGCTCTACGTTTCGTATCTCGTCGCGATCGGGTTCTTGCCGGCGCCGGCGCCGTCAGCTTCAGCATCAGTCTTGGCCGTCCGTCCGCTCCCAGCTTCGAAGATCACCGATGACCAGAAGAACGCTCTCGCAGGCGTTGGTGGCCGAGGCGGCTCGTCGTGATTTTTTTTTTCACCCCTCTGAATCTTCTGGATGATTATTTTTGATTGGTTTTCAAAAGCTTGCTTTTCGGCATTTGTTTTCCGTTTGAAGGCAAAAAAAGACAGGGATGTAGCGGGATAGAACGTAACTGTACATATGAGATACAAGGCTGACCGGATAGAATAGGGGTAGAAGGCAGAAAGAATACCACCTTATGATTACCCCCATTGCTTATCTGTGTCTCAATTAATGATCACAAGTTGCGAGGTATCACCCAACTCTCCCAGATTATGAGAGACTTAGTTGGGGCGCATGTGTGTGTGGCATGCTCCGCTCGCCAAGAGGTAGTAGAGGGTGAAATTGGTAGTAGAAGTACCAGACTTCGTGCGACATGGCTGCGATATCGAATATATTATTCTCATCGCTTTCCTCTGAACTCGTTCGGTTTCTAATCCTTCTCGCAATTTCCCAACGATTCTAAGCTCATCATTTTTCCAACTTGATTCACTTACTGGGCGAACCCTATGGCGGCCCCAGTGACAGCTTCCACGGTATCTCCAGGTAAGCATCCCACTTTCCCAATTCTCTCGTTTTTCTGGCCACTTGCTGTACTTCAAGTTCATCTTCTCGAGAATGGAACCTCAGTATGTCTTGAAATCTTGTCGTCGGTTATCTGTCTGTACCATGGAATATGTTTCCGCTTCCTCATACAATTGTACTTTGCACAATGTCGCCTGGGCACTCTGTAGCGTGACAACTCCCCTGGCCCGCAGTCCATGACAATGAGCATCCCAAGAACCCTGTCCCCATGGTTATTGGAACCACTCCAACGCGCAGCAGTCCCTGCCTCATTAACAACACTGTCACACAAAGCATCTTTGTGCTCAGTGCATGCTAATCAGGCAACTTCCCCAGATGCATTGAAAACCCTCCTCAAACGCAACAAAGCATGGGCAGCTAGAACAGCCTTACAGCACCCAGGCCTCTTCCCTGACCTTGCAGACGGCCAGGAGCCTGAAATCCTTTGGATCGGCTGCTCTGACTCTCGATGCCCGGAGACAACCCTCCTTGACCTCCAACCCGGCGACGTTTTTGTCCACCGCAACATCGCAAACGTCTTGCACCCGTCTGACCTCAACTCCGCCGCGGTCATTGAGTACGCCATCCGCCACTTACATGTGAAACATGTTGTTGTCTGTGGTCACACCAACTGCGGGGGTGTGGCCGCAGCGATGGGCAATCAGTCGCTTGGTATTCTCGATCCATGGCTTCTACCATTACGGGAACTCCGCGAGGCCCACCAGGACAAACTGGACTCGCTTCCACCGAACAAGGCTGCACTCAAGCTCGTGGAGCTCAATGTGCTCGCAGGAGTGAAGACGCTCAAGCGAACAAACGTTGTGTCGGAAGGGATGCGGAAGGGTCTGAAAGTCTATGGACTTGTGTATGATGTTGGAAGCGGTATCCTTCAAGAGCTTGTCACCGGCGGGTCCGATAAGGTGATCAAGAGACAGTTCACCTCCGAGTCGTTCAAGTTGGAATTGTAGACTTTGTTGGGCATCGTGTTTATCTTTGACCATGTAGTCGGCATTTTTGGACATGCAATTAAGCGTACTCGTATTGGAATTTTATTTCACGGTTTGAGAATCAATGTTCAGGCTTTGACTAGGGGTTCTTGCGTAGTGCTCACATAGCTTTGCCCTTAGGCGTTGTTGGCTAGTAATAGATGCTGGGATGGCCGCATCAATATGCTTACTGGACTAGATCTAGGATTTCAGGCCAATGAGTCGTCATGATGTTGTCTGAGAGGAGGCACCTAAACCTGTTTTCTTCTGGGTTGGAAAGTGAAGAATGCAGGATAATTCAAGAGATAAATCCGAAGGAGGAAAACTGTGTGAGAAGATGTAAAAGCTGTGAAACGTCGGACTGGGACAAGGCCCAGATCATCCCGATTGGGAAGCAACAGGCCCCGTGCCTTCCAGATTTAGTATGGTGCCGGCCGAGAGGGTTGAATCTCTGCCTGAAATTAAGGCATAAACTGTGACACCTAGATAGATACCTATACAAACACCGAGATACAATTCAGGCAAGAGCAGTAGATTACGAAAAGATATGTTCGATCCGAATTAATAAGTGAAAAGGCCATTTTATATGACCCAATCATAAATCATGCCCCGGTTGTCAGTACATCGCGACTACTAGTATTACTCCAGGTCTGGCAGGTATACTGTCACCTCCAAGCCCCCAATGAATGGCGTGGTCATCGTCTTAAACCCATTGGCTGGGTCATGCAAGTATCCCAACAGATCTGTGTAAGCCTTCTTCGCTATCCCAGTCATATCCGTTATTATCAACGCGCCATAACGCAATCGTGGCTTCACAAGCTGAAGCATGGGTAATGCGACAGGGGTCCAGACGATGCAGGTCAGTATGCAGGTTCGGTAACGCATAAAAGACACATCGGTGCGCCGGCCGGGGGGATTCAAAGGCCGACATGAGGAGAATATCAATATCACCGGTCCTCTCCAACTCCGGGGTTAGAGTCTCTAGTAAACCTCCTTCGAGCGTAATCCTCGGCTCAACCTCGTCACCAGCTAGCCGCCAGTACTCTCTCGCTTTCTTCGCCTTGGAGGCCTCCTTCTCCGTGGCGATGACCTTTGCCCGATACTTGCCAGCACCGGACCCAGGTCGAGACAGAGAGGCAGCATTCTGTCCAGTTGCTAGGGCGAGATAGATCGACGAGACGCCAAAACTCGTACCGGCCTCTACAATATTCCTCGCCCCGGATGAGCGGGCTAGCAGGTAAATGAGTTCGTATTTCGCAGACTCGAGGGCGACGAATTTGTCACGCATGTAGTCATCGTCGCTTTTGGACCAAGATCTTGAACAGGAAGCCGCGAAGAGCCTGGTGGCCCAAAAGATTTACATCGCTAAGTTATTTTCTTGAGATAGATATTTGCTGTGGAGACCATTGAGGGAGAGAATTTTCTGTGAGGCTTGGATGGGCTTTTGTGGAGGCATTTTGGAATAGACTTGGGTATGAGACTAGTGTATACAGTCGCGACTAGAAACGGAGAGATTGATAAGATAACCAGGAGATCTCCTATTTATGGGTAACCGAACAGAGATTCGCCCTTTCAAAGCGTCCACAACAGTGGACGAATTCGGTTGAGTCGGACAGTACTCCAGCCGACATCGGGCACCCTTCGCAAGGATGTCCAAATCTGTCGATGTTTCTGAGATCGTGCGTGGGAATACGACTGGTGGAGGCGCTGAACGACTGTGCCTGGACTAGAAACGTCCTGAGAAAGCTGAACAAGTCAACTGTAGACCAAGGCAAACACCAGCTCATGCCCTATCCTGCAGCTTTAGTCGTCCATTTATTATACCTTTGGCCGCGGCCCCAGGAAGTCCTTTTCGCTCTCTTCCCACTTCTCTCGCTCGACAATACTCCGCACCCTGTTTTTAATTAGCCTTGATTGAACACAGCTCTGTCTCGGAGGAACAAACCTATACGCCTTGACAAACTTCCAGATCTCAGTATCCGCCATATTCCAAGCCTCCGCCACACTTCGTATATTGACGCGATTTGTCTTTCGCTTTAGGAGCTCTCTAGCTTGCTTGAGGATTTCGTATTCTCTTCCCACGCCCTGCTTACTCGGATTGGCATGCTGCATTGACTCCTTAACATCACCTTGATTATTGGCATCCACATTGGTATCACGAGGTATCTTGAAACCGAGCTGCCACTCAAATTCGTCCAAAAGTCTGCTCGGAAGAGCTTGCCCAACCTTTGCCGGCAATGATTCAACGGTCATCCACAGCGAGGTGCCGATTGCCGGCCCTTCCGCTACAGATTTCTTGGTCACCACCGCTCTGGGACCACCGCCCAATTCACGTCCTAATTGTTCACTAGTCACCTCCTTTAACCACTCATCACGGGCAGTTTCCCTCCGAACATGCCGTGTTGTAACTTCTGCGGAGTTTTGCAGCAAGCTGATGAGAGTATAAGGGTGTGGAATGGTTCCAATGGTAAAGGCCTGTGAGTTGTTCTTGTAGGTGGCGGGCTGACTGATCTTCATTGATTTATTCTCATCGCAAGGATGACACTGGGGCAGGTTCGGAGGGCAGGACTTGGGTACAATTGAGTGAGGACATTGACTGAGTGCCCTGGCCAGGCGTAATGCTGGCTCAACCAAGGCGGTAGTGTGTTCAGCAAAAGGCTTTAGGACAATCAACCCTCCCGGAAAGGAGTTCTGGAAGGCTATATGCAAGTGAGAGTTGATCAGCTCCACGAGCCGACCATCCGTTGGCGCGGTTGGTTTCTCTGTGAGAGGAGGGTAGTGGCTTGCGAGCGTTACCGAATCATACACGGCCAGAGAGTTGGTTTGTTCGGATTTCAATAAATCTTCTGGTAATAATTGCAGTAAGGACTTTGCGTTTTTCGTGCTATTCCTAAGTGCCGCCTTGATCACACCATTGATTGAGTCTTTTTCGCCGGATAACAATGCAGCGCTAGAAAATGATCTGATATATTCTGAGTCGGGACCTCGCCGTAAGCTCGATAGAGTGGCATCATCGTATCTCGCCATCGGAAAGCAATGCCAATCAGTAAACAGTCCATCACCCATGTGGCCCCACGCAAGCCACCTGGACACGTCATCCTGCAGCTCGGCGCTCAAATCCAACTGCTGCACGGATTTATACAAAGGGTTGGCCAAAGCTTCGCCACGACCAAGAACTGCTGGTCGAAATCCCTGAGCATACCAAGCTCGCCGCCAGGCAAGAAGAAGCTCAGCGTCCGCATTATCTGCATCTCGACCCTGGTCTTTCTTTGCTTGGTAATATGTAAAAATATATGGTCGCTCTGGGAGGGGTGGGAGCACGGATCGGTCTTCGTCAAGGGTAATAGAGGAGGAAAACGGGTTAAGCCACGCCAAATTATTGAACCACTTCGAGTCGCCGCTTGAACTGTCCTTCTGGGGATCTGGAGGCCTGTGCGCTGGCGGACGGAAAGTTGGGAGATGTACACCATTCAGCGATGGAAATTTTGGGGCATATTTGACCGCAGTCGACATCTCCTCGTTCAAGACCTCGGACTCTGAAGACGAAGAGTATCTCAACAGCAGAAGGACGACGACTATGACGGCCGTGAAGAATGTTGTGTTTCGCCGGGCGATCATGGCAGGCTATGAGAACGCTCGAACGGGTAAGGACAGAAGATATCAGTGTATTTCTATCTCGTAAATCACCCGAGTCAGTTTCCCATCTGCATGGGCTGCGGCAGAGAGGATGTACTAGGGGAGCTGACCAAGTGAGATCGAGGGATGGTCGATCAATCCACTGAAAAAGAATAGGATAGGGCCTGAAGCCCACAGCCAGCCTCCAGCGAAGTTGCATGATTTAAAACGGCGTAGCTGTCCATCACGGCCGGATTGATGCTTGTTTGCGTCGTGATGTTGGCTCAAATTCCCGGATGCGGAGAAAATACATACCTCAATCTTATCACGTGATCTACCACAAGAAACCGACCAATGCCGTTCTTATAATTTAAATTTTTTTTGACGGTTCTCTAATACTGAATAATTTTCTTTCTCTTAACCTTCTATTAATACCTCAATTTGGTGGATGTTGTTCCTGTCCAGCTAGGTAACAGCATGTACTATCATCTACCTTATTATACCAGAAGCGAGGGATAAACTAAGTAATCAACCTTTAATGGCCCATGGTCTGCGCGGATCTTTCTGCGAAAAGAGACGAATACCTACTACTAGTAGAGAGATAGTTGATCGGATCGGATTTGAAAAAAACAAGCTCATGGAGCCAAGTGTTCATGAAGAATGGCCTAAAAGACGTGGCGTTATTCGGAGGAATAGAACGATGAGATAAAAGTAGACTAAGCTACAGAGCAAATGTATGAACCATGGCTTTGGCCTTCAAAGCTTAGAGACGCTCTTATCTATGAGGATGGCGGGCATAACTCAGCGCCAAATTCTGACAGCTTTGCACGAGATTTAGACAGAGATGGCGTCATCCCTCATTTTTACGTCTTGCCCAATGGATGAACTTGATTTATTTGGGGTTAGGGATGATGTCCTGGCGTTTGGAGATCAGTAATCAGTAGCGGAGGGAGACCCGATAACTGCGGATGTCGCGATCTCGGTCTCGGCCGATGAATCAGATTCCCATCCATTATTATTTGTCTGCCCCTCTTCTCCTAGACTTTCTCTTCGCCCCTCTTGTCATTCCCTATGCTCTCGCGGTATCGTTCTTCTTCCGCGGTTGTCGCCAAATCCTTGAACTCATTGAGCCCCGTTCCCCTCCAAGCCAGCTCTAGAATCACACCCCGCTTTTCGCCCTTGCGCGTCGGAGTTCGAGCGATGTCGGCCACCACAGCTCGTGCAGACCCTTTTAAGCCTGCGGCGAGAGTTGCAGGCCAGCGACAGGATGTGTGGTATGGGACTTGCCTTGAATACGTCGCGAGTGTCTTTTAATCGCGCTTTAGGTCCATCGTCAATGAGGCCGCTGCCGCCTCACCGGTCCAACCCATCGTGAACATGGGTCAGGGTTTCTTGTCAGTGAGCTCCTATATTGTTTTGTCATAGATATATGTACTGACTATATCTTTTACATAGTGGCTACAACCCGCCCAAGTTTGCCCTCGATGCTGCAAAGGCAGCTCTTGACCGAGTTGATTGCAACCAATACTCCCCGACAAAGGTGCACTCCTCCAGCAGTGCGATCGCCGACTTCAACTCACCTTGAATAGGGTCGCCCGCGCCTTAAGAAAGCTCTCGCCGACGCATACTCTTCTTCCTTCGGTCGCCAGCTGAACCCCGACACTGAGGTCACAATTACTACCGGCGCAAACGAGGGTGAGATAATCTCCGGTGTATAATGATCATAGACTGACTGGTGAAGGAATGTTGAGCGCTTTCATGGGATTCATCGAGCAAGGAGATGAGGTTATTATTTTTGAGCCATTCTTTGACCAGTAAGTCGAGCAGTCGCCTGGCGAGTCTTCTCAGTCTGATTGTCTCCAGGTACATCAGCAATATCGAGATGCCCGGCGGCAAGATTCGATACGTCCCACTTCATCCCCCGAAGGATGGAGCTACTCGTACTTCTCCGGCGTCCGAATGGACAATTGATTTCGACGAACTAGAAAAGACGATTAACTCGAAGACTAAGATGATTGTGAGTCTCCTATAGACATGCTTGCCATCAATTTCTAACCCTTTTCAGGTCCTAAACTCACCGTAAGCCACCCATTTCCCCTACATCGAACAAAACTAATGATATAGACACAACCCTGTTGGCAAGGTATTTTCGCGCGAAGAACTTGAGCGCATCGGTGACCTTGCCGTAAAATACAACCTTATCATTCTCTCCGACGAAGTCTACGACCGCCTTTACTATGTTCCCTTTACCCGCATCGCGACCATCAAGCCTGAGTTCTATGAACGAACACTCACCGTTGGCTCCGCTGGAAAAGCCTTCTACGCCACTGGCTGGCGGGTCGGCTACCTAATTGGCCCCGAGCATCTGATAAAGTACGTGGCCGGTGCACACACTCGCATTTGCTACAGCAGTGTCTCTCCGCTTCAAGAAGCAGCAGCCGTTGCTTTTGAGGAGGCCGACAAGCAAGGGTTTTGGGATGAGAGCCGAGCAGATATGAAGGGGAAGATGGAACGATTCTGCAAAGTCTTTGACGAGCTGAACATTCCTGTAGGCCTTACCTAATTTCACTCTCATATCATACCCTAAGCTAACCTTTTCAGTACTCCGACCCCGAAGGTGGCTACTTCGTCCTGGCCAACATGGCCTCCGTCAAGCTTCCAGAGGACTACCCTTTCCCTCCACACGTCGCCAGCCGCCCGCGTGACTTCAAGCTCTGCTGGTTCCTTATCCATGAAGTCGGGGTGGCGGCCATCCCGCCAACCGAGTTCTACACGGATGAGAACACTCACATTGCGGAAGACTACCTTCGTTTCGCCGTCTGCAAGGAGGACGAAGTGCTCGAGACTGCCAAGGAGAGACTCCGCGGCCTGAAGAAGTACATTGTACGGTAACTGAGATGCGCTACGCGAGACTGAGGTGTGTTGTTATATATCAAAATCTGAGGAAATAGATAACTTCCATTTAGCCAGTTTATCTACCAGATCACTTCAACTAAATAGATTCATATTTTTTTTCTTTTGTGGTTGACATTTATGCCCGCTGTTTCCTTCCTTACATCCCCATTATTAGGGCCATCATTCAAATCCGAAAACCGCCAAATCATGAGCACATGTACAGTTCTGCTTTTACCATTTGGAGAGTCACTAAAGCGGAAAAAAGGAGATCAAGCATTAATACCCTCAACCTCCATCTCCCCCGATCCTGCCCCATCCCATCCATCCCCTCTACGAAAAACCCTGCAATCCTCCTCCGCCACATCCTCAAAGCCTTTACCCATCATTCTCTTCTTCGCATCTTTCACATCAGGATGTGTGGTTCTCGCTGCTCTCAGTATCCAATACGAGCCCTCGAGATGCTTAACCAGCGCCTGGAGCGAGCCCCCACCCAGCTTACCAAGCAGTCTGCGGTACTCGGAGCGGCAGATGGGATCATGGCAGTTGCGTCTGTTGGTGCCGGTCCAGTCGGTTTCGCAGGCGTGGCGTTCGCCAGTGATATCAGGTTGGATCGAGACGGCAGTTTCATGGAAGAGCTGGTATATGAGTGAGGTTTCGAGGTTGGGGAGGGAGGTTGTGGGAGGGAGGGTCGTACTGCGCAGCTTGTCACGGATTAGGCGGAAGAGATAATCGGTTAGTTCATGGGATTCAAGGGTTACTGGTTGGATGATGGGTTAGTCAGGGTTTCATGTTGATGTGAGTGGTGAGAAATCCAGGGAAGGAAAGCACGTACTGAACAGGCAAGCAGCAAGGGCTCGTCGAAAGCGATCTTTTTCACCAGGGTCGGTGAACTTGACAACATGGAGAATCCGACTGGAGCATCTCAAACTCAAATGATCGTCCGGGAACCCTGCCTCAAGAATATCGATCCAATCCGAGAAGATGAAGTAATCACCGGCGCTAGAGTGCATATTAAAATACACAGCTTGCCGGTGGCGCTCAGGAGTATCATACTGGTGCAAGCATCGGATCAATGGAGGCCCATCCCTGACGTCTTTCGCAATCGTCGACTCGCGGCAGGGATGCTGAAAGGTATCCTGGCCGCAGTTCGCCCAGTGCGCCTTGACATCTTCTAACAGATGTTCGCGGGAGCAGTAGCGCGTTTCCGAGTAAGGGCCACAGCGCGGACAGATCACTGTCGCACCATCCCAGAGGTTGCAGCGCTTGTTGCAATCCGATTTTGCGCAGGGGAAGCCGTGGCTGTCCAGTTGCCAGAAGAAGCCTTCGGGTTTCTGGCTGGTTATCCTATGACCGCGGCGGGTTTGGATATCTCTGGTGATTGTGGATGACGAAACGGGAGAGGGGTGCGCATGCGTGTTTATCACTTGCGCTTGGGCCGAAGATAAGGAGGGAGTGACAGACGCTGGATGAGATGCAACATCACTTGCCTGTTTGCCACGGCGTCCATTAGGCGGCTCAAAGGTAGCGGTTGTCTGAAGAGATGGGGCAGTGTATGGGTTGGTCGTCCAGCTAGTTGCGAGAGAGGTCGCGGTCCCTGTGGACTTGGGAGTCGAAACACGGGAGTCTGGCGACTCGCTGGCTACAAGCTTTACCTGGTCTTGCTCTACACGTGGGTGCTTCTCTTTCACAGGGCTTGGATTGCTGTGTCTGGGCGGCGGCGTGAAAGACATGAGCCCTGATCTGTCGGTTAGCCCTCTCTACTAGTCTGGGAAGTTCGAGGAAAGGTGGATTAACCTTCGGTCTGAGTTTGAGCAGCCTCGGGGGTCTTTGGCATCTCAGACGATTCGTTTGCGGTTGTCAGTTGAGCTGAAGGCAGTGCTGCTACATCTGTGTTCAAGGGTTCGCTCTGTAAAAGTGCTGCGACGTCAGAGCTCGCAGCCGGCCTTTTCTTCTTTTTGTTTAAGTTGTTCTTCTTCTTGGGCTGCTTGTGGGTTACGAAGTCCATAATACTCGCTTGTTCGCGGACCATGGTGTTAGCTGATCCCTTGGCGGAAGCAGAAGGGAGATTCAGATTCAGATTCAAGAAGACTTTGGTTATATCCTTTGAAGGTTGGTCCGAGTTAGAAAGGCGACTGAGAGTGCGAGCACGAAGGAGGGTTACTGCCTCGGAACGAGTCTTGTGTTTCTCCTCTTGAGACGGGTTAGCGCTAATGTAGAGTGAAGAAACACAAGCGAGAGAGATTACCTACCAGTTTGGGAACCAAAATCTGCTGGCAGTGAATAACTTCTCTTTCTCGCATGTTTGGGGCGGGTCGCCGAGAGGGCGTCGTAGCCGCTGTCACTGGGACGAGTAAGAGAATTGAGGCTTGAGTACTGCTTTTGATTCGGAGTCTGGTGATCATCTTGTTGCTGCTTCTCAGGTTCATTTCCCTGAGAATCAAAAGCTGGCTCAAACACACGCAAGCGATTCTCGCAAGTGCTCACAACCCTCTTCGAAGGTGGCTGCTCATCTCTTCCACTCTTGTCGGCCCCTTCTGCTATTCCATTGTGACGTGGCCGAGACTTTTCAAACCCACGAAAGGCCATTTCGAAGATTCGATTTAGAGCCGTGAGACTGGAGGGTTTGGTTATTATACTGACAGGAAACACTTCGAATTTTCTTACCTGATCCGTTAACTTTTCTCGAACTGGCCGAGTAGAGACTCCGCGCTCGATAACTGCCAATATCGAGCTACTCTTGCAGTTTTGTTGTGCTGTCGTCTCAACCTCCGTTTAAAAGAGAAAGAGAAGGAGAAGATGTTGGGGAAACTCTGAAAGAAGCGGGGAGTTTCTGTTATGATTTTGTGATTCACAGACATGGCGACCAGGTTGCGATGTTGGTGATGTTCCGGAAGTATCTATGATGGTCTTCTCCTGCGTCTACAGTTCTGACTGAACAAAGATCAACAGCTCTGAGCTTGGAGTTTGGAAGATTGGATTTAGGAGGACTTGGACTTAGAGCAGACATGATGGTCTCTTATAGTCAGCCTGAACATAAAGGAATGCACCTGGGCACGTCGGTAGTGTCTTCTATCTGCTTCCAGGTTGCGCCAATACCTCCGTCATTACCTGATTGGAAGCCCCGTGTCTCAACTATACGATTGGGAATTGGAGGATTGAACCTTGGATGTACTAGGTAAGGTTTTTTGACTGCCCACTTTGACAGAAACGGCGCTCCACATTCCGCCTAGCCTGTCAGATCAAGCCATGATCTGGAGTCTACTACCAGGGCTACCTGGTACGGTACGGTGACCACATGGAGCCTCGCCCATCCTCAAAATAGAGAATGCGTGTACTTCACCAGGGAAAATAGCCTTGAAAGCTCATACAACCTCTCGGTTGATATTGGCGGTCATCTTGAAATAGAACATGGAATTTTGTGACTGTAATTCCGGTGATCTTACAGGATGTCCGTATAGTTGGCGGCGCTTAGCGACGCAGCCATCAGTTTCACCAGCGATTTCATCAGGCAATAGGGGGCCTGAAGAAATGCAACTGACTTACAGGGATTTTGTTGTCTTGCCTCTTTAATTATTACCGGAGTTTGAAAGTTACTTGTGGTTGTCAAGCTTGTTGACATATGCTGTTGGTTATGTAAATGGTCTCACTTCTACAAAGACTTAAATTAATAAGAACAATGTTCAGCCTCTTGTAAACAAACAAATAGTTTTCGTGATAAAAGTTTAGGACAATTGCAAGCTGTCTTTGTTATAGGTATCCGCGTCGTCACGTGCGCTGGATACTCTTCAAGTGAAACTCGGACTCTGTTTCTCCCTCCTCATCAGCAGTCATTCCGATTATCCTCCGTCATGATCTCACTCCGCTCATAATCGTCTAAGTATAGCATGGTCACGGGGAGCGCTCAAAGTATTCCGAGCAGCTCTGTGCCAGTCAAGCGAGGATACCCAGCCTGATCTCTGGCAGCTCCGCTCCAGCGGCAAGTGAAGCGGCAAGTGAAGCAGCAAGTGAAGCAGCAAGTGCCGCGAGCTTGAAATCGTCAAGATGAACAAAGAAATCCCCGATAGCTTCTGGCAATCAGCTGCGCGGAGAAAAACTTGTGGGGAGATCTGTTTCAGTGGGAGCCTAAATGCTGGCGCCCTGTGTGGAGCTCAAGGGATTGGACGATGCGAGCTGCATTCTAAGCGCCCATCATGAGGCTATATTTGTCCTGCGCAAGCGCTCTGCAGAATCCACTAAAATTCCCGAAGACGACGACTGGAGAGTTCTCGCGCGAGATGAAACCTACTATACCTTTAGCTGAACCCTCATTTGGCAGTTTGTTTTTGGGTTCGCTTCCATTGTTTTGCACTGAAGGACGACGCTTGTCTCAATGGCCACATGCCTATTGAAAGACTAGTTTGTCTTTGATTGACTCATTTGTTCTCCGTGTGCTTTACCATGGGCTCAATAAATAAGTAAAGAGCGTTCCCCCGTAGAACGGTCTGTATTTATTCATCCTATTGCTGTTCTTCTTTCTGTTCCCGATTCGGTCACGACCAACACTGCATTCTGCTTCTGCTTATACCCAATAGACTTTAATGTGGCATGGCTTCTTTATAGATTGCATTATCTGATTCCTCGAAAGTTGCTGCTGGCCAGCGTCCTTTGTACTGACTGCGCTTTCTTTATCTACTATCATCATCATCATCATCATCAACTCCTTTGACGCCTTTTCGACTTTATACGGCTCGTTTCCCCCTCGATACCAACATATACTACTTTCGGACATCCCCTTTCACTATGATCTTCGCAAGATCAGCTCGATCCGTATTTCCACTCCTTCCTCCATACGGAGCCCCGGATCCAAATGGAGGAGGGCGCATTATTCCCTTACACCCTGACGACATCACACCATACATGGGCCTGCGTTCTCGCTTGTCGCAGATATGGATGAACCGATGGACTATCCTCCTTCTTCTCGTACTATTCAGGCTTCTAATAGCTATAGCAAGTCTCAACACGAACATGGATTCGGCGAGGCGTGAGGCACTCTCCTCATGTACCTCTGTTGAATCTATGGGCAGCGCCATGGCCTCTACACCTCATTACGCAGCGCGTGGTGTAAATGAGCTGACAGCTGCTGGTGTTGAGACGGCGGTTAGCGCTCTCAAGACGATGCTCATGCTGACGGTGACGGGAGTTGAGGAGATTATCGTTTTCATGATCAAGATGTTGTACCAGACCTACCTCTGCCTTATCACAATGGCTATCCGGGGCACCGTTGATACCGGAGTTGGCCTATTGAAAGACGCTGGCGACTTTCTGAACACGACCATCAAGCATGTTGGTGAGGAAATTGGCGACACGGTCGATACCTTCCAAGACGCTTTGAACGACTTTCTCGATGTCATTAACAGCGCAGCCACAATGTTCGGAGCCGAAATCCCCAAATTGAATATTGACGGCTTCGTTCAAGATCTTGAGAATGCCCAGCTTCCATCGTCTATCGATGAAAAACTAGACAAGCTCAACAGCTCTGTGCCGACCTTTGACGAAGTCAGCGACTTCGTGGAAAACATCATCCGCACTCCCTTCGACGAAGTAAAGAAGCTAATGAACGAGTCAATGGGGAACTATACCTTTGACAGTAACGCGTTACCAGTCCCTGCAAGACAGCAGCTGAGCTTCTGCACAGGAAGTGATGGTATTGAATCGTTCTTCGACAAGGTTTCCGATATCGCGGAGACTGCCAAAAAGATCTTTATTGCCGTTCTCATCATTGCTGCGGTTCTCGTCTGCTTTCCCATGGCATGGCAGGAAATCCGCCGCTGGCGCTCTCAGAAAGAGCGCTCTCAGCTTGTCCGCAAAGAAGCTCATGACCCGATGGACGTTGTCTATATCGTCTCTAGGCCTTACTCCTCCGCTACAGGAATCAAAGCCGCGAGCCGATTCAGCAACAGCCGCAGACAAATTCTGGTTCGCTGGGTTGTGGCGTATGCTACCTCTCCTCCAGCCTTGTTTATCCTCTCCCTCGGTGTTGCGGGGCTTTTCGCCTGTCTCTGCCAGTACCTTCTCCTCCAGGCGGTCGAGAAATCAGTACCTGAGCTGTCCGCGGAAGTCGGTGCCTTCGCTGACAAAATCGTAACCAGCCTCGACGAAACCTCAGCAGAGTGGTCTTCCGGCACCAACAAAGTCATCGGCGACGTGAACACAGACCTCAACCAGAACATCTTTGGCTGGGTCAATACGACGACTACCGGTGTCAACGACACACTCAACGCCTTCGTCGACAAGACAACCGGCGTGCTCAACGACACATTTGGAGGAACTGTCCTCTATACGCCCATGATGGACGTCTTTAACTGCCTCATCGGTCTCAAGGTCGCGGGGGTCCAACGCGGCCTTACTTGGGTGCACGACCACGCTAACATTGAAATCCCTATCCTCCCCAACGACACCTTCTCCCGAGGTGCCGCTGAAAGCCTGAGCGACGACAGCTCGGATAACTTCCTCTCCAGCGCCGGCGGCTCCACGTCCGACGCAATCACCGAGATCGTCTTCCGCGTCACAAACGCCATCGCCAACGGCATCGCCGTCGAAGCCCTCATCTCAGGCATCATCCTCCTCCTCTGGTTTGTCAACCTGCTATTTGGTGTGATCCGTGCTCTCTCGCTCTTCCGCGGGCAAGAGCGAAACCGGGGTGATGGCGGTAGTGCCCCCGCGCCGGGGCCGCTCGGTCCTGACCATAACGGGTTCCATGACGTCCCCCTCACGGCGGTGCCCGATACGACCTCGAGTTCCTGTGCTCAACCAGCGCCCAAGTACGAACCTTCCACGCGCACCTTTGCTTCTGCGGGGTTTCCCGCCGCAGTGGCCGTCGAGACGGGGTATGAGGATGAGAAGTTAGGGTTTGCCGGTCAGAGGAACGCGCTTCAAGTGTCTGCGCCGGAGACGCGTGGGAGCAGCTACGCT
Source organism: Aspergillus baeticus (assembly GCA_027569055.1). Classification (NCBI taxonomy): domain Eukaryota; kingdom Fungi; phylum Ascomycota; class Eurotiomycetes; order Eurotiales; family Aspergillaceae; genus Aspergillus; species Aspergillus baeticus. Next base: position 601,582 of record JAPDEI010000011.1, on the reverse strand, counting down.
GAATTTGGCGATGAGAAAGGTCGGATATAGCCTTTGATACCGCTTGGTACTGTCTTTCCTTTCCTTTTTTTTTTCTATACGCTTGTACACTGGTGGTACTCGGCGTTGGAACATCAAGCATTTACATGGCGAACGTTGACAACTTAATCAAAATACTGCATACCAAACACTCATTGAAAATAATATCCAATGTATCCAAGACAAACAAATGAACATGCCTATCCTAGAAGAATTCAATTCAGCAGACCATAGCACATAGCTTTCTCAACCCTCCTCCTTCCTCTTAGGCCGTAGGACCTAAAAGATCCCACTTATTCCCAACACAATCCAAAAACACCACAACAAACCCATACTCCTCCCTCCTTGGCTCAGTTACAAACTCCACCTTTCTCTCTCGTAATCTCTCATACGTGGCCCAGAAATCCTCAACCGACCAGAAGAACCCGACGCGTCCACCGAATTGTCGGCCTACAATGCTCAATTGTTCTGGACCATCAGCTTGCGCAAGGAGGACGCTTGCACCGCCGACTTTGGTTCCTGTTGCTCCGGTAGATCCTTCTGGTGCCGATGAATGGGGATCCGAGAGCGGTTGGATGACGACCCAGCGCTTTGGTCGGCCGTCATTTGTTGTCGCGGGTTTGTCTTCTAGGAGGGTGAAGCCAAGGGTTTGAGTGAAGAAGGTTATTGCGGGGTCGTAGGATCGGACGAGGAGAGTAACGAGATTTAAGCCGGACATTTGTTTCGCTTGGTGGGTGGATGGACTCGGGACTGGGAGATGGTTGGGGAGGAGAGAGATTGGAAGAGGAAAATGGAACCTCGACCTTGGGAAGGCAAGTGCAAACCGGATGGGGAAGGAGCGAGGGACAGTGGAGCCTGCTGGAGCCCGGGGTTAAGGGAGAGGGGTCTGGAGTTAACTTTGAGATGGATTATTGAATACAAGAGGTGGTACCATTATTCTCTCCTTCCTTGACCTACACTAAAGCGATGCTTACGGGGATATAAGAAGGCATATAGCAATAACTGTATGCAATGATCGCTATAGACAGTCTGTAATGGCACTACCTGCAGCACACTAACAGAATCAGGTATCAAGGTCGTAAGGCATAATTGAATCCGGCCAATCAAGCTTAAATCTGAACGAAGAAGCTCTTTTCTCCTTCCTTCGGGACAACACGAACCCTCTCAATGATCGGATCCGCACAGCTCACCCTGATCCGCTCAGGCGTAGCCGGACTCTCCAGCTGCAGAACATCTGTGACTCCCCATTCCTTCCTGGCCGCTTTGAGTGCATCACGGATCGCGAAGAACGCAGCGCTGCCCATGAAGAGCGGCGGCTCACCTACACCGCGAGACCGTTGGATCGTGCGCAGGTTTTCCCACTCGACGTCCTTCAAGAGACTGACGTTGAAAATCTGCGGAATGTCGCGGAAACCAGGGATCTTGTAGTTACCAGGTCCCTTGGTGAAAATTTGACCCGAGCCGCGGTGCCAGAGACTCTCTTCTGTTGTGAAGAGACCCTGGCCCTGGATGTAGGCACCCTCGATTTGGCCGTAGTCAATCGACGGATTGATGGTGCGGCCGA